>CM066734.1:28162457-28359042 GCA_033961575.1 Aselliscus stoliczkanus
GCAAGGTTACGTGAAGGAGCCAGGTAACAGTGAGGGCCTAGGAAACAGGGAGAACCCAGGCAACAGAGAAGACCCACGTAACAGAGCGGAGCTTGGCAACAGCAAGGACCCAGGCAACAGGAAGCACCCAAACAACAGGGAGGACCAAGGCAACGGTGAGGTCCCAGGTAACAGAGAGGAGCTTGGGAACAGGGAGGACAAGACATAACGGAGGACCTAGGCAACGGAGAACCCTCAGCTAACAGAGAGGAACTTCGCAACAGGAAGGACGCAGGCAACAGGGATGACACAGGCAACAGAGAAGACCAAGGTAACAGAGAGGAGATAGGCAACAGGAAGGATCCACCAGAAGCGAGGACCTGGGCAACAGAGAAAACTCAGGTAACAGAGAGGAGCTTGGAAACAGGAAGGACCCAGGCAAGAGGTAGGACGCAGGCAACAGAGAGGAACAAGGTAACAGAGAGGAGCTTGGCAACAGGAGAGACTCAGGCAATAGGGAGGATCCCGGCAATGGGGAGGACAGAGGCATTGGCGATTTTGCAGGCAACAGGAAGGAAACAGGTAATGTGAAGGAGACACGTCACATTGAGGTCGTAGGTAACAGTAGGAATGGAGGCAACAGAGAGGACACACGTAACAGAGAGCAGCTTGGCCACAGCAAGGGCCCAGGCAAGAGGAAGGACCCAGGAAACAGGGATAATCCAGGCAACAGAGAGGTCCCAGGTCACCGAGAGCATCTTGGCAACAGAGAGTACCATGGAAACAGGAAGGACCCAGGCAACACGGAGGACCCAGGCAACAGAGAGGACCCACGTAACAGAGAGGCGCTTGGCAACAGCAAGGACCCAGGTAACAGGAAGGACCCAGACAACAGGGAGGACCCAGACAACGGTGAGGGCACAGGTAACAGAGAGGAGCTTGGCAACAGGGAGAACCACACGAAACGGAGGACCTAGGCAACAGAGAAGTCTCAGGAAACAGACAGTAGCTTGGCAACAGGAAGAACCCAGACAATAGGGAGGACACCGGCAATAGGGAGAACACAGGCACTGGGGATGCTACAGGCAATGGGAAGGAAACGGGTAATGTGAAGGATCCAGGTAACAGTGAGGGCCTAGGAGAGAGGCAGGACCCAGGCAACACAGAGGACCGAGGTATCACAGAGCATCTTGGGAATAGGAAGGACCCAGGTAACAGGGCATACCCAGGTAAAAGAGAAGACCCAGGTAATAGAGAGGAGCTTGGCAAAAGGAATGACCCAGGTAACAGGAAGAACCCAGGCAACAGGGAGAACACAGGTAACAGAGAGGAGCTTGGAAACAGGTAGTACCCAGGCAAGAGAGAGGACCCATGTAACAGAGACGACCTTGGCAACAGGAAGGACCCAGTCAACAGTTAGGACTGTAGTAACAGAGAGGACCCAGGTAACAGAGAGGAGCTTGGCAGCAGGAAGGAACCAGGTATTAGGGAAGACCCAGAGAACAGAGAGGACCCAGGGAACAGAGAGGACCCAGGGAACAGAGAGGAGCGTGGCAACAGGAAGTACCCAGATAACGGGAGGACCCACGCAACAGAGATGACCCAGGTAACAGAGAGGCGCTTGGCAACAGGAAGGACCAAGGCAACAGAGAGTAGCTTGGCATCAGGAAGGACCCAGGTAACAGAAAGAACTCAGGGAACAGCGAGGACACAGGTTACAGAGAGCAGCTTGGCAACAGGAAGGATCCAGGCAACAGGAGGACCCAAGCAACAGAGAGGACCCAGGAAACAGAGAGGAGCTTGGTAACAGGATGGTCCCAAGCAACAGGGAGGACCCAGGCAACGGTGAGGGCCCAGGTAACAGAGAGGAGCTTGGCAACAGGGAGGACACAGGGAAAAGGGAGGACACCCGCAATAGGGAGAACAGAGACATTGGGGATGATACAGGCATCGGGAAGGAAACGGGTAATGTGAAGGAGCCAGGTAACAGTGAGGGCCTACGTGAGAGGGAGATCCCAGACACCACAGAAGACTGAAGTAACAGAGACCATCTTGGGAATAGGAAGGACCAAGGTAACAGGGAATTCCCAGGGAACAGAGAAGACCCAGGTAACAGAGAGGAGCTTGGCAACAGGAATGACCCAAGTAACAGGAAGAACCCAGGCAATGGGGAGGACCCAGGTAACAGAGAGGAGCTTGGAAACAGGTAGTACCCCGGCAACAGAGAGGACCCATGTAACAGAGATGACCTTGGCAACAGAAAGGACCCTGGCAACAGGGATAATCCAGGCAACAGAGATGTCCCAGGTCACCGGGAGGATCTTGGCAACAGAGAGAACCTTGGAAACCGGAAGGACCCAGGCAACTGGGAATACCCAGGTAACAGAGAAGACATAGGTAACAGAGAGGAGTTTGGCAACAGGAATGACCCAGGTAACAGGAAGAACCCAGTCAATGGGGAAGATCCAGGTAAAAGAGAGTAGCTTGGAAACAGGGAGTACCAGTCAACAGAGAGGACCCATGTAACAGAGACGACCTTGGCAGCAGGAAGGACCCAGGCAACAGGGAGGACCCAGCAAACGGGGAGGACTCAGGAATTGGGGAGGATCGAGGGAAAGGTAAGGACCCAGGTAACTTGAAGGGGCCAGGTAACAGTGAGGGCGTTAGTAACAGAGATATCCCAGGCATCAGGGAGGACCAGGCAATCGGAAGGACCCAGGTATTGGGGAGGAACCACGCAACGGGAAGGACCCAGGTAACGTGAAGGGGCCAGGTAACAGTGAGGGCCTAAGTAACAGAGATGACCCAGGCATCAGGGAGGACCCAGGCAATGGGAAGGACCCAGGTATTGGGGAGGAACCACGCAACGGGAAGGACCCAGGTAACGTGTAGGGGCCAGGTAACAGGGAGGGCCTAGGTAACAGGGAGAATCCAGGCAACAGAGAGGAACCACGTAATAGAGAGGAGACTGGCAACAGCAAGGACCTAGGCAACAGGAAAGAACAGGCAACACAGAGGACACAGGTTACAGAGAGTAGCTTGGCAACAGGACGTATCCAGGCAACAGGGAGGACCCAGGCAATGAGGAGGACCCAGGCATTGGGGAGGATCCAGGCAACGGGAAGGTCCCAGGTCACTTGAAGGACCAAGGTAACAGAAGGACCCAGGCAACAGGGAGGTCCCAGGAAACAGAGAATAGATTGGCAACAGGTAGGAGCCAGGCAATGGGGAAGACTCAACTAACAGACGGGAGACTGACAACAAGAAGGACCCAGACAACATGGAGGACCCAGGCAACAGAGAGGAACCAGGTAACAGAGAGGAGCTTCGCAACAGGGAGGACGGAGGCAACAGGGAGGATCCAGGCAATGGTGAGGGCCCAGGTAACAGAGAGCAACTTAGCAACAGGGAGGAACAAGTCATAATGGAGGACCTAGGAAACAGAGAAGTCTCAGGTAACAGAGACGAGCTTGGAAACAGGAAGGACCCAGACAACAGGTAGGACACAGGCAACAGAGAGGACACAGGTAGCAGAGAGGAGCTTGGAAACAGGAATGACCCAGACAACAGGGAGGACCCTGGCAATGGGGAGGACCCAGGCATTGGGGATGATACAAGCAACGGGAAAGATACAGGTAATGTGAAGGAGCCAGGTAACAGTGAGGACCTTGGTGAGAGGGAGGACGCAGGCAACAGAGAGGACCCAGGTAACAGAGAGGAGTTTGACAACAGGAACGACCCAGGCCACTGGGAAGAACCAGGCAACCGAGAGGACACAGATAACAGAGAGTAGCTTGGCAACACGAAGGACCCAGGAAACAGGGAGGACCCAGGCAATGTGGAGGACCCAGGCATAGGGAGGATCCAGGCATCGGGAAGGACCCGGGTAACGTGAAGAACCCAGGTAACCAAAGGACACAGGCAACACATAGAACCCAAGCAACAGAGTACCCAGGTAACAGAGAGAAGTTTGGCAACAGGATGGACCCAGGCAACAGGGAGGTTCCAGGAAACAGAGAGGAGCTTAGCAACAGGAATGACCAAAGTAACAGGAAGAACCCAGGCAATGGGGAGGACCCAGGTAACAGAGAGGAGCTTGGAAACAAGTAGTACCCCGGCAACAGAGAGGACCCATGTAACAGAGACGACCTTGGCAACAGAAAGGACCCAGTCAACAGTTAGGACTGTAGTAACAGAGAGGACCCAGGTAACAGAGAGGAGCTTGGCAGCAGGAAGGAACCAGGTATTAGGGAAGACCCAGAGAACAGAGAGGACCCAGGGAACAGAGAGGACCCAGGGAACAGAGAGGAGCTTGGCAACAGGAAGGACCCAGGCAACAGGGATAATCCAGGCAACAGAGATGTCCCAGGTCACCGAGTGGATCTTGGCAACAGAGAGAACCTTCGAAACCGGAAGGACCCAGACAACTGGGAATACCCAGGTAACAGAGAAGACACAGGTAACAGCGATGAGCTTGGCAACAGGAATGACCCAGGTAACAGCAAGAAGCAAGGCAATTTGGAGGATCCAGGTAAAAGAGAGGAACGTGGAAACAGGGAGTAGCCAGGCAACAGAGAGGACCCATGTAACAGAGACGACCTTGGCAGCAGGCAGGACCCAGGCAACAGCGAGGACCCAGCAAACCGGGAGGACCCGGGCATTGGCGAGGATTGAGGGAAAGGAAAGGACCCAGGTAACGTGAAGGGTCCAGGTAACAGTGAGGGCCTAAGTAACAGAGATTCCCAGGAATGAGGGAGGACCCAGGCAATGGGGAGGAACCAGGTATAGGCGAGGAACCATGCAACGGGAAGGAACAGGTAATGTGAAAGGGCCAGGTAACAGTGAAGGCCTAGGTAACAGGGAGAACCCAGACAACAGAGAAGACGCACGTAATAGACAGGAGACTGGCAACAGCAAGGACCTAGGCAACAGGAAAGAACAGGCAACACAGAGGACACAGGTTACAGAGAGTAGCTTGGCAACAGGACGTATCCAGGCAACAGGGAGGACCCAGGCAATCAGGAGGACCCAGGCAGTGGGGAGGATCCAGGCAACGGGAAGGTCCCAGGTCACTTGAAGGACCAAGGTAACAGAAGGACCCAGGCAACAGGGAGGTCCCAGGAAACAGAGAATAGATTGGCAACAGGTAGGAGCCAGGCAATGGGGAAGACTCAACTAACAGACGGGAGACTGACAACAAGAAGGACCCAGACAACATGGAGGACCCAGGCAACAGAGCGACCCATGTAACAGAGAGGAGCTTGGCAACAGGAAGGACCCAGACAACAGGTGGAGGACACAGTACAGAGAGACACACAGGTAGCAGAGAGGAGCTTGGAAACAGGAAGGACCCAGACAACAGGGAGGACCCAGGCAACGTTGAGGGCCCAGGTAACAGAGAGGAGCTTGGCAACAGGGAGAATCAGGCAAAACGGAGGACCTAGGCAACAGAGAAATCTCAGGTAACAGAGAGTAGCTTGGCAACAGGAAGAACCCAGGCAATAGGGAGGACACCGGCAATAGGGAGAACACAGGCACTGGGGATGCTACAGGCAATGGGAAGGAAACGGGTAATGTGAAGGATCCAGGTAACAGTGAGGGCCTAGGAGAGAGGCAGGACCCAGGCAACACAGAGGACCGAGGTATCACAGAGCATCTTGGGAATAGGAAGGACCCAGCTAACAGGGAATACCCAGGAACAGAGAGGACCCAGGTAATAGAGAGGAGCTTGGCAAAAGGAATGACCCAGGTAACAGGAAGAACCCAGGCAACAGGGAGGACACAGGTAACAGAGAGGAGCTTGGAAACAGGTAGTACCCAGGCAACAGAGAGGACCCATGTAACAGAGACGACCTTGGCAACAGGAAGGACCCAGGCAACAGTGAGGACTGTAGTAACAGAGAGGACCCAGGTAACAGAGAGGAGCTTGGCAACACGAAGGAACCAGGTATTAGGGAAGACCCAGAGAACAGAGAGGACCCAGGGAACAGAGAGGAACTTAGCAAGACGAAGGACCCAGGCAACAGTAATTACCAAGGCAACAGTGAGGACCCAGGTGACAGAGAGGAGCTTGACAGGAGGGGTGACCCAGGCAACAGGAGTTATCATGGCAACACAGAGGACCACGGTAACAAAGAGGAACATAACAAGAGTTACCCAGGTAACAGGAGTTACCAGGCAACAGGGTTTTCCCAGTCAACAGGAGTTAACCTTGAAAACGAGAGGAGTTTGGCAACAGTAGTAAACCCTGGCAACAGTATTTACCCAGGCAACAGGAGTTACTGAGGCAACAGGCATTACCCAGGCAACAGAGAAGACCCCGGTAACAGAGACGAGCTTGGCAACAGGTGTTACCCAGGCAACAGGAGTTACCCAGCCAACAGGAGTTACCCAGGTAATAGTGAGGTGCTTGGCAACAGGAGTTTCCCTGGCCACAGTAGTTTTCCAGGCAACAGAGATGACCGAGATATCAGAGAGGAGCTGGGGAAAAGAAGTTAACCAGGTAATACAGAGGAGCTTGGCAACAGGAGTTACCCATGCAACAGGATTTACCCAGGCAACACGGAGGACCTCGGTAACAGAGAGTAGCTTGGGAACAGGAGTTACGCAGGCAACAGGAGTTACCCACGAAACAGGCATTACCCAGGGAACAGGAGTTACCCTGGTCATAGAGAGGAGCTCGGCAACAGGAGTGACCCAGGCAACAGGAGTTACCCAGGCAAGAGTAGTTACCCAGGAAACAGAGAGGACCCAGGAAACAGAGAGGAGCTTGGGAACAGGAGTTACTCAGGCAACAGTGAGGAACCAGGTTACAGAGAAGAGCTTGACAATAAGAGTTACCCAGGCAACAGGAGTTACCGAAGCAACAGGAATTACACAGGATACAGAGAGGTCCCCAGGAACAGAGAGGAGCAAGGCAACAGGAGTTACCCAGGCAACAGGAGTTACCCAGGTAACAGTGAGGAGCTTTGCAACAGGAGTTACCCAGGAAACAGGAGTTAATCAGGAAACAGGAGTTACCCAGGTTATAGAGAGGAGCTTGGCAACAGGAGTTACCCTGGCAACAGTAGGTACTCAGGCAACAGAGTGGACGCAGGTAACAGAGAGCAGCTTGGCAACAAGAGGAACCCAGGTAACAGAGAGGATCTTGGCAACAGGAGTTACCCAGTAAACAGGAGTTACCCAGGCAACAGGAGTTACCCAGGAAATAGAGAGGAGCTTGGCAACAGGAGTGACCCAGGCAACAGGAGTTACCCAGGCAACAGGAGTTACCAAGGCAACAGAGAGGACTGCGGTAACAGAGGAACATAGCAACAAGAGTTACCCAGGTAACAGGACTTACCATGCAACAGAGTGGACACCGGTAACAGAGAGGAGCTTGTCAAAAGGACTTACCCAGGCAACAGGAGTTACCCAGGCAACAGGGTGTACCCCAGTAACAGACAGGAGCTTGGCAACACGAGTTACCCAGGCAACAGGAGTTACCCAGGCAACAGGGAGTACCCCGGTAACAGACAGGAGCTTGGCAACAGGAGTTACCCATGCACCATGAGTTACCCAGGCAACAGCGAGTACCCAGATAACAGAGAGAAGCTTGGCAAAAAGACGTACCCAGGGAACAGCAGTTACCGAGGCAAGAAGAATTACACAGTCAATTGCGAGATCCCCGGTAACAGAGAGGACCCAGGCAACAGGAATTACCCAGGCAACAAGGAGTATCCCGGTAACAGAGAGGAGCATGGCAACAGGAGTTACCCAGGCAACAGGTGTTACCCAGGTAACAGTGAGGAGCTTGGCAACAGGAGTTAACCCCGTGGACACAGTCACTGCTTGCTGGTGGCAGGAGGGTATGGCTGGGATAGGTGTAGGGCTGGTGCTAGGGCTAGGGCTAGGGATAGTGTTAGGGCTACGGCTAGGGCTAGGTTAAGGGCTAGGGCTAGGTTTAGTGTTAGGGTTAGTTTTAGGTTTTGGGATAGGGTTAGTGCTAGGGCTAGGGCTGGGTTTATGGCTAGGGCTAGGGTTAGCGTGAGGGATAGGCCTAGGGCTAGGTTTAGGATTAGGGCTAGGGCAAGGGCTGCGTTAGGGCTAGGGCTAGGGTTAGGGTTAGGGCTAGGATTAGGGTTAGAGCTAGGGCTCGGGCTAAGGTTAGTGCTACGGCTAGGATTAGGGTTAGGGTTAGGGTTAGGGATAGGGTTAGGGATAGGGATAGGGTTAGGGTTAGGGATAGGTCTAGGTCTAGAACTAGGGCTACGACTAGGGCTGGGTTTACGTGAGGGCTGAGGCTAGGGCTAGGGCTAAGTTTAGGGTTAAATTTAGGGTTAGGGTTATGTGTAGGGCTAGGTTTATGTTTAGGGTTAGGTTTAGGGTTAGGGCTAGGGCTAGCGATAGGGCTAGTGCTACGGTTAGGATTAGTGTTAGGGATAGGGCTATGGCTAGGGCTAGGCTTAGGGTTTGGTCTAGGGTTAGGGCTAGGATTTGGGCTACTGCTTGGTTTAGGGTTAGGGTTAGGGTTAGGGTTAGGGTTAGGGTTAGTGTTAGTGTTATGGTTAGGGTTAGGGCTAGGTCTAGGGCTAGGTTTAAGGCTAGGGTTAGGGTTAGGGTTTGGGCTAGTGTTAGGGCTAGGGCTACGCCTAGGGCGAGGGCTAGTGTTAGGTTTAGGGAGAGGTATAGGGTTAGGGCTAGGGCTAGGTTTGTTTAGGGTTAGGGTTTGTTTTAGGGCAATGGTTAGGGTTAGGTTTACGGTTAGGGTTAGGGCTAGGGCTAGCGCTTGGGTTAATGCTGGGGCTAGTGTTAGGGTTAGGGCTATGGCTATGGCTCGGGTTAGGGCTAGGGCTAGGTCTCGTGTGAGGGTTGGGGTTAGGGTTAGGGCTAAGGTTATGGCTAGGGCTAGGTTTAGGGCTAGGGTTAGGGCAAGGGCTAGGTTTAGGTTTTGGGCTAGGGCTAGGGCCAGGGCTAGGATTAGGGTTAGAGCTAGGGCTAGGGCTATGGTTAGGGCTACGGCTAGAATTAGGTTTAGGGTTAGGGTTACGTTTAGGGCTAATGCTAGGGCTAGTGTGAGGGTTGGGGTTAAGTTTAGGGCTAAGGTTACGGCTAGGGCTAGGTGTAGGGTTAGGGCAAGTGCTAGGTTTAGAGTTTGGGGTAATGATAGGGTTAGGGTGAGGTTTATGGCTAGTGCTAGGGTTAGGTTTATGGTTAGGGTTTGGGTTAGTGTTAGGGCTAGGTTTAGGTTTAGGTTTATGGTTAGGGTTACGGCTAGGGCTAAGGTTAGGGTTAGGGTTTGGGCTAGGTTTAGGGTAAGGTTTAGGTTTAGGGTTAGGGCTAGTGCTAGGGATAGGGCTAGGCCTGGGTTTAGGTTTAGGGTTAGGTTTAGGACTAGGGCTAAGGCTACGTCTAGGACTAGGGCAAGGATTAGAGTTAGGGCTAGTGCTAGTGTTAGGGCTAGGGCTACGGTTGGCGTTAGGTTTAGCGTTAGGATTAGGGTTAGGGGTAGGTTTAGTTGTAGAGCTAGAGTTAGGTTTAGTGTTAGGGTTAGTGTTAGGGACAGAACTAGTGTTAGGGCTATGGCTTGGGATAGGATTAGGGCTAGGTCTAGATTTAGGGGTACATTTAGGATTAGTGTTAGGTTTAGGGTTAGGGTTAGAGTTAGTGCTATTGTTAGGGTTAGGGTTAGGGTTAGGGTTAGTTTTAGGGATAGGGCTAGTGTTAGGGCTAGGGCTAGCGTCATGGCTAGGTTTAGGGGTAGGGCTAGGGTTAGGGCTAGGGCTAGGACTTGGGATAAGGCTAAGGAAAGGTTTATGGTTATGGTTAGGGTTAAGGTTAGGGCTATGTTTAGGGTAAGGTTTAGGTTTAGGGTTAGGGCTAGGCCTGGGTTTAGGGTTAGGGTTAGGGTTAGAGCTAGGGATAGGGTTAGGGTTAGGTCTAGGGCCTGGGCTAGGGTTAGGGGTAGGTCTATGCCTCGGTTTAAGACTAGGGCTAGGGCTAGTGTTCGGTTTAGGGCTATGGATAGGATTAGGGCTAGGGCTAGGGTTAGGGTTAGGGTTATGCTTAGGGTTAGGGTTAGGCTTAGGGCTAGGGATAGGTTTAGGGCTAGTTTTATGGTTAGGCTAGGTTTGGGGCTAGGACTCGGGTTAGGGCTAGGGTTAGAACTAGGGCTAAGGTTAGGGTTAAGGTTAGGGCTAGGGCTTGGGTTAGGTATTAGTCTAGGGCTAGGGCTAGGTTTAGGACTAGGGCTTGGTTTAAATTTAGGGTTAGGTTTAGGTTTAGGGTTAGGTCTAAGGCTACGTCTAGGACTAGCGCAAGGATTAGAGTTACGGCTAGGGCTAGTGTTAGGTCTAGGGCTACGGTTAGGGTTAGGGCTAGCGTTAGGCTTAGGGTTAGGGTTAGGGCTAAGGCTAGGGCCAGGGGTAGTTCTAGGGCTAGGTTTAGTGCTAGAGCTAGGGCTACGGTTAGGACTAGGGCTAGGATTAGAATTAGGACTAGGTTTAGGGCTAGGCCTAGATTTAGGGTTAACGTTAGGGCTAGGTTTAGGGTTAGGGTTTGTGTTAGACTTAGGGTTAGTGTTAGTGCTCGGGCTAGAGCTCGGGCTGGGACTAGGGCTAGGGTTAGTGTTAAGGTTAGGGATAGGGTTAAGTTTAGGGTTAGGGCTAGGTTTAGGTTTAGCATTAGGCTTAGGGCTAGGGCTAGAGTTAGAGCTAGGGCTTGGGTTAGGGATAGCGTTTGGATTAGAGCTAAGGATAGGGCTAGGGTTAGGGTTATGTCTAGGTCTAGGCCTAGGGTTAGGGCGAGTGCTAGTTGTAGGGTTAGGGTTAGTGTTAGGCCGAGGTCTAGAGCTAGGGCTAGGGTTAGGGCTAAGGCTAGAGTTATTGCTAGGGCTAGTGCTAGTGCTAGGTATAGGTATAGGGCTAGGGCTAGGACTAGGGTTAGGGCTTGATATAGGGTTAGGATTAGCGTTAGGGTTCATTTTGTGCTAGGGTTAGGGTTAGGGTTAGCCTAGGGCTACAGTTAGAGTAAGGGCTATGGTTAGGTTTAGGTTTAGGGCAAGGTTAGGGCTAGGTTTAGGCTTAGGGCTATGTTATGTTTAGGGCTAGGGCTTGGGTTAGGGGTAGGGCTAGGATTAGGTTTAGGGCTCGTGCTAGGTATAGGTTTAGGGTTAGGGTTACCGTTAGGTTTAGGCCAAGGTTAAGGTTAGGGTTAGGGTTAGTGTTAGGGTTCGGGCTAGAGCTCGGGTTCGGTCTAGGGTTTGAGCTAGAGTTAGGGCTAGGGCTAGGACTAGAGTAGGATAGGTCTAGGATTAGGGTTAGTGTTAGATTTAGGCTTAGGGTTAGGCTTAGGATTAGGGCGAGGGTGAGTGCTAGGGATAGGGATAGGGTTAGTGCTAGGGCATGGTTCGCGCTAGGGCTAGGGTTAGGGTAAGGTTTACGGTTAGGGTTAAGGCTAGGGTTAGTGTTAGTGTTAATGTTAGGCTTAGGGTTAGGGCTAGGGTTAGGGTAAGGGCTAGATTTAGGTTTAGAGTTAGGGCTAGGGCATGGGTTTCGGTGTGGGCTAAGGCTAGTGGTAGGTCTAGGATTAGGGTTAGGGATAGGGCTAGGACCAGGCTTAGTGCTAGGGTTAGGATTAGGGTTAGGGTTAGGGATAGGTTTAGGGCTAGGACTAGGGTTAGGGGTATAGTTAGGATTAGGGTTAGGGTTAGGGTTAGGGTTAGGTTTAGGGTTTGGGTTAATGATATGGTTAGGGTGAGGTTTACGGCTAGTGCTAGGGTTAGGTTTATGGTTAGGGTTTGTGTTAGTGTTAGGGCTAGGTTTAGGTTTATGGTTAGGGTTAGAACTAGGGCTAGGCCTTGGTTTAGGTCTAGTGCTAGGATTAGGGTTAGTGTTAGGTTTAGGGCTGGGTCTAGGTTTAGTGATAGGGTCTAGGCCTAGGGCTAGGACTAGGGCTACGGATAGGGCTAGGCCTAGGGTTATGGCTAGTGATAGGGTTAGGTTTAGGGTTAGGCTTATGATTATGGTTACGTTTAGTGTTAGCGCTAGGGTTAGGTTTGGGGTTAGGGCTAGGGCTAGGGCTAGGGCTAACACTGGACCTAGGGCTAGGGCTAGGTCAAGGCTAGGTCTAAGGCTAGGACTTGGGATAAGGCTAGGGTTAGTGTTATGGTTATGGTTAGGGTTAGGGTTAGAGTTAAGGCTAGGTTTAGGGTAAGGTTTAGGTTTAGGGTTAGGGCTAGGGCTTGGGTTAGGGCTAGGCCTGTGTTTAGGGTTAGGGTTAGGGTGAGAGCTAGCGATAGGGTTATGGTTAGGTCTAGGGGCTGGGCTAGTGTTAGGGGTAGGTCTTTGGCTTGGTTTAGGACTAGGGCTAGGGATAGTATTCGGTTTAGGGCTACGGCTATGATTAGGGCTAGGGCTAGGGTTAGGTTTAGTGTTAGGGTTAGGGCTAGGGATAGGTTTAGGGCTAGTTTTAGGGTTAGGCTAGTTTTCGGGCTAGGACTAGTGTTAGAGCTAGGGCTAGGGCTAGGGCTAGGGTTAGGGTTAAGGCTAGGGCCTGGGCTAGGTTTAGGTATTAGTCTAGGGCTAGGGCTAGGTTTAGGACTAGGGCTAGTTTTAAAGTTAGGGTTAGGTTTAGGGTTAGGTTTAGGGCTAGGTCTAAGGCTACATCTAGGACTAGGGCAAGGATTAGATTTAGGGCTAGGGCTAGGGCTAGGTTTAGGGCTAGGGCTACGGTTAGGGTTAGGGGTAGGGGTAGGGGTAGGGTTAGTGTTAGGGTTAGGGTTAGGGGTAGGGCTAGGTTTAGGGCTAGGGCTACGGTGAGGACTAGTGCTAGGATTAGAGTTAGGACTAGGGTTAGGGATAGGGCTAGGTTTAGGGTTAAGATTAGGACTATGTTTAGGCTTAGGGTTTGTGTTAGTCTTAGGGTTAAGTTTAGTGCTCGGGCTAGAGCTCAGGCAGGAACTAGGGCTAGTTTTAGGGTTAAGGTTAGGGATAGGGTTAAGTTTAGGGTTAGGGCTAGGTTTAGGTTTAGCATTAGGCTTACGGCTAGTGCTAGAGTTAGGGCTAGGGCTAGGGTTAGGGCTAGCATTTGGATTAGAGCTAAGGATAGGGCTAGGGTTAGGGTTATGTCTAGGTCTAGGCCTAGGGTTAGGGTGAGTGCTAGTTGTAGGGTTAGGATTAGTGTTAGGCCTATGGCTAGGGCTAGAGCTAGGTTTAGGGCTAGGGCTACAGTTAGTGCTAGGGCTAGTGCTAGTGCTAGGTTTAGGTATAGGGCTAGGGTAGGACTAGGTTTAGGGCTTGATATAGTTTTAGGGTTAGCGTTAGGTTTCGGTTAGGGTTAGGGCTAGGGTTAGGGTTAGCCTAGGGCTACAGCTAGGGTTAGGGCTGTGGTTAGGTTTAGGTTTAGGGCAAGGTTAGGGCTAGGTTTAGGCTTAGGGCTATGTTATGTTTAGGGCTAGGGCTTGGGTTAGGGGTAGGGCTAGGATTAGGTTTAGGGCTAGTGCTAGGGATAGGTTTAAGGCTAGGGTTACAGTTAGGTTTAGGCCAAGATTTGGTTTAGGGTTAGGGTTAGTGTTAGGGCTCGGGCTAGAGCTCGGATTCGGGCTAGGGCTTGAGCTAGAGTTAGGGCTAGGGTTAGGGTTAGAGTTAAGCTAGGTCTAGGGTTAGGGTTAGGGTTAGGGCGAGGGCGAGGGCTAGGGATACAGATAGGTTTAGGTCTAGGGCATGGTTCGTGCTTGGGCTTGGGTTAGGCCCTAGCCCTAACTGTAACCAGAGTCCTACCGAGGACTCTAACATTAGCCCTATCCCTATCCCTATCCCTAGCCCTAGCCCTAGCTCTAACCATAAACCTAACTGTGACCCTAACCCTAACCCTAGATGTACACCTAACCCGAGCCGTAGCCCTATCCATAACACTAACCCTAGCCATAGACCTAAACCTAAACTGGGCACGAGCCCCAACCCTAGCCCTAGCGCTCGCACTAGCCCTAACCCTAAACCTAGCCCTAGTCCTAGTCCTAGCCCTGGCCCTACCCTGAGCCGTAGCTCTAGCCCTAAACCTAACCCTAATCCTGTTCGTAAACCTAACCCTAAACCTAAACCTAAATCTAGCCTAGCCCTAACACTAACTATAACTGTAGCCCTAGCCCTAACTATAGCCTGATCCCTAGACCTAAGCCTAGCCCTAGTCCTAGACCTTGCCCAAGCCCTAGCGTAGCACTAGCCTAGCCCTAACCATAACTATAATCATAGCTTGAACCCTATCCCTAAACCTAACCCTAGCCCTAACCCAAACCCTAGACCTAACCCTAGCCCTAGCCCTAGCCATAACCCTAAACCTAACCCTAGCACTCTTCCTAGCCCTAGCCCTAGCCCTAAACGTAATCCTAGCCCTAGCCCTAGCCCTAGCCCTTACACGAACCCTACCCCTAGGCTTAACACTAAACCTAGACCTAGCCCGAGCACTGGCCCTAACACTAACCCTAACAGTAACCCTAGCCCTAGCCCTAAACTTAGCCCTAGACCTAGCACTAACCCTAGCCCTAGCCCTAACCCTAACCCTAGCCCTAGCCCTAACCCTAACCGTAACCCTAGCCCTAACCCTAAACATAACACTAACTCTAACCATAACACTAAACGTAGATATAGCAGTAAACCTAGTCCTAGCCCTAGCCCAAACCATAACCCTAGCCCTTGCCCTAGCCCTAGCCTTAACAATAACCCTAGGCTTAGACCTAAAACTAACCCTACCCCTAGCCCTACCCTATTCCTAACCCTAGACCTCATCCTAACACTAACTCTATCCCTAACCCTAAGCCTAACCCTAACAATAATCCTAACCCTAGGCCTAAACCTAGATTTAGCCCTAATGCTAAACCTAGCCCTAGACATAGCCCTTGCCATAGCCCTAGACCTAAACTTAGCCTTAACTCTAACCTTATCCCTAGACCTAGCTCTAAACCTAATATTAACCCTAACCCTAACACTAACCCTAGTCCTAGACCTAACCCTCGCCCTATTCCTAGCCCAAACCCTAGCCCTAGACCTAACCCTAACCCTATATCTAACCATAACCCTAATCCTAGCCGTAGGCCTAAACCTAGCCCTAGCCTTATCCCTAACACTAACCCTAGCCCTAGTGCTAATCCAAACCCTAACAATTACCCTAACACTAACCCTAGCCCTAGCCGTAATCCTAGCCTTAGCCCTAACACTAAATGTAGCACTAGCCCTAGCCGTGACCCTAGCCATAAACCTAACCTTAGACTTAAACCTAATCTTATCCCTAGCCCTATCTCTAAACCTGACACTAACCCTAACCCTAGTCCTAAACCTAACCCTAGAACTAGTCCTAAACCTAACCGTAGCCCTAGCCCTAGCTCTAGCCCTAACCGTTACCCTAGCCCTACCGCGGACCTTAACATTAGCCCTATCCCAAACCGTATCCCTAGACCTAGCCCTAGCTCTAACCATAAACCTAACCGTGACCCTAACTCTATCCCTAGATATAGACCTAACACGAGCCCTAGCCCTAACCATAACACTAACCCTACCATAGCCCTAACCCTAGCACTAGCCCTAGGCCTAACTCATACCCTAGCCTTAGCCCTATCCCTAAACGTAACCCTAGCCCTAAACCTAGCCCTAGCCCTTGACTTAGCCCTAACCCAAACCACAACCCTAACACTAAATGTAAATGTACCCCGAGCCCTAACAGTAACCCGACTCCTAGACCTATGCCTACCCCTACCCTGTCCTTAAGCCTAAACCTAGCCCAAGTCCTGGACCTATCCCTAGCCCTAATCCTAACCGTAGCACTAACCGCAGCACTAGACATATACCAAGACATAACCCTAACCGTAACCCTATTACTAAACCTAGACCTAGTAGTAGCCCTGACTCTAGATCTAGCCCTAGCCCTATCCCTAACCGTAGCCCTATCCCTCGCCCTAGACTTAACCCTAAACTTAGCCATAGTCCTAACCCTAACCCTAACCCTAACACTAAACTTAACCCTAGCCCTAATCCTAAAACTAACCCTAACCCTAAACCTAACCCTAGCCCTAAGCTTAGGACTAGCCTTAGCCCTAACACTAACCCTAGCTATAGTCCCCTAGCCCTAGCCCTAGCCCTAACCCTTGCGCTAGCACTAACCCTAGCCCTAGCCCTACTCCTAACCCTAACCCTAAACATAAACCTATCTCTAACCCTCACCCTAACCCTAACACTAAACCTAGCCCCAGTCCTAACCCTAGCACTAGCCCTAGCCCTAACCATAACCATAGCCCTACCCCTAGCCTTAGCCCTATCCATAACCCTAGCCCTATACCTAACCCTAGCCCTAGCCCTAGCGCTAAACCTAAACTTACCCCTACCCCTAAACCTGACACTATCATAGACCTAACCATAGCCCTAACCCTAACCCTAGCCCTAGTGCTAAACCTAGCCCTAGCCGTAGTCCTAGCCCTAGCCCTAGCCCTAGCCCTAGCCCGAGCCCTGACCCTAGCACTAGCCCTAAACCTAGCCCTAGCCCTAGCCATAATGCTAGCCATTGCCCCAGTACTAACCCTAACCCGAGACCTAGCCCTAGTCAAAAATCTTCCTCATGGCTGAGCCTAAGTGCTTGGGAATCCCCTCAGCACTCACTAGTAATTCAGTCTCCTGAGCCCAACAACAGTAGACTCTAGAGTTACTAACTAGTCTCCCCACAATATCCCAGCAGGGCAGTGAGGCAGTTTAGAATCTCTCAGCTCACAATGGCTGTAACCATGCAACGGTGCATGGCTCCGAAGTGATGTCACAGTGCATGTGCACAGAGGCCTTGTGTCCAAGGGCAAGGGCACCCAAGCTCAAGTACATGGCCCAGGTGTCTGAAATCTCAGGTTGCTTGTGGGCAGCTCTGGGTTCATTTTGCCTCATGATTTCATCCATTTATTCAATCTAGAATGCCCAGGAACATGTACCTTTCCATTCTTTGCCTTGGTACTGCATTCACTTGTCAATTTGTGACTACTGTACTTGTATTATGACAGCTGATCCTTGATTTTCATAACCTGTTGTTGCAACCCACCTTCAATTTGTCACTTAAATCCTTCAATTGTCTTTCAAAAGGTGGGTTTGGATGAAGTTAATCAGTTCATGAATACAACACTACTATTGACAGTTCATTGTTGGCAGTGTCACAATTGTCTGTCTGACGATTTTGCCAATATTTGAGTATTTCATCATATTTTTGTCCTTATGAAACTGCATGGAATTTACCAACACCAGGAAGCATAGATCATTTAGACATAATACAATTTTTTAACTTAGACATCATTAGAAATTCTGACAAAAATACATCAAGTGAAATAATTGAATTAAACAAACTATATGAAACCTTGGGGTAAAATCATGGAAGAGTATAGCTGAAATTCAAGGATCAATCTTTAATGACTCTTACAGGTTTCTTAGGGTGAAACCCTTATATTAAAATATGTTAAGACTACAATTTGGTGTTTATACTTCTAAGTTATATATACATCTGTAACTCAAATGCTATGAAGTAGTAAATATTTCCCCTTAATACATACATAAGCTTGCCATCTAGTGGAAAAGTACCTACTGCCTTTCAAGCCTACGAATTTTGAAGGAAAAAAAAATCAGTTCTTGCTACTATGTTTTCCTGACTTTTCAGAAATGGATTACAGCAAAGAAAGACTATTTCTGGCTATCTCGGAGACTGTTTCAGCCCTTTTCTTATAAGCACTGAGTCCAGGCTGTGGGTAGTACTTCTACACACTTTTACCTCCTAAATAGTACATATAGCTGCTTCCAAGTGGAGGCAGGGTTAGACCTTTGAAATTTGAAGGATTGTTTGAATATTCACTAGCAAATCAAAGACCAATCATGGAATTCCTGATGGCCCAAATTTTAACTGATAAAAATGCATGATTTACACTAGATTAATCGGGGATCACTGCAGAAATTATATATACGTGTAACCATTATGCTGCACACATGCAATTTGAATGTGAACTGTAACTGAAAAAATTGAATTAAGAATTAAGAAAACAAAGAAACAATAGTCAATACACTAAAAACCAAGACATGCTTCCTTTGCTTGGAAATCCCATTTTACAATGTTATTTTAAACATCCAGTGAAAAATTCATTACATTAAGATATCTTTACTGAAATAATAAGTGTTTTCATTTCTGTTATGATGTGTAGAATCAAGCATAAAGTATAACTTTGCAGTTATTTGTTGCTTTTAACTTTTCATTAGCAGTTTATGTCTGGATTCCAACTATTTTACCTGTTATACTACAATGGAAAACTATTTTCATTGTACTTCCCCGATGCATTATCATTTAAAATTTTGGCTAATTTTCTTTCTTTCTTTCTTTCTTTCTTTCTTTCTTTCTTTCTTTCTTTCTTTCTTTCTTTCTTTCTTTCTTTCTTTCTTTCTTTCGTTCTTTCTTTCTTTCTCTCTTTCTTTGTGTCTCTCTTTCAATTGTGGAGTTGGGGGAGGAGAAGAGTGTTGGAGAATTGGGGGATTGGAACAGTGTTGGGGAATTGGGCCAGGGGAACAGCCAAGTTGTCTCTCAATCTTTGTGAAGTGTGCAACATGCTCAGCTCCAAGTCGAGTTCAGCTGATTAGCTCAAGATGCTGTGTTCAATTAGTTGCAGGTAAGCATAGCCACCATTTCATGCGGGAGTCAAACTGGCAGCCTTGTTGTTAAGAATGTGTGATCTATCATGATACACCCGGGCAGTAGCAGCTCAATTCAAGGTGCCAAGTACAGTAGGCAAACTTGTTGTTAGGAGCATGTGCTCTCACCAGCTGAACCATCCTGCCACCTGTTGGCAGTTCAGTGGCAACTCACCTCGGATGCAGTGCCACTGGCCCACATGGGCATCAAACAGGCCATCCTGTTGCTCAGAGCGCGCTACTAACCAAACGAGATACTTGAACAGTACTGCTCTGTATTTTCTTAATGGTGTATTTGATGGACTAAAGTTGTTAAAATTTTGAAATTCAATTTTTCTTCTCCTCCACCTCCTCCTTCTCCTCCTCCTTCTTCTTCTTCTTCATCATCTTCTCCTTCTCCTTCTTCTTTATTATTTTATTATTGGTTAGAGCTTTCTGTGTCCTAAGAGAATATTGCCTACTCATAGATTGGAAAACAAGTAATCTGTGTATTCTTCTTCTCTTTTTCTTTCTTTTTGAGTGCTGTGTCCCTGGCCCTCATATGTGGGATATAACCAGGGCCACTGGCTTCCCAATCCCGCACTTAATCACCACGCCACTCGGCCAGCCCTAGCATATAAAATTATGATCTAAAAGTGTGAACATCTGTCCAGCCCCATGGCTCAGTTGGTTAGGAGTTGGCGTAGAGCACACGCTCTGAGCAACAGGGACACCAGTTTTATTCCCATACGGGGCGTTGAATGCTTAGCCTGAGCAGAGCTAACACTGAGCTGCCAAGGGGTGGCAGGATGGCTCAGCTGGTATAACAACCAGATTGCCTGTTCTATGATGGGCTCCACCCACCCGCAACTAAAGATTGAACTCGGCACCTTGAGCTGAGCTGCCGTCTGGATGGCTCAGTGGATAGGGCATGCACGCTTAACATAAAGGCTGCTAGGTTTTGACTCCCACATAGGATGGTCGCTAGGCCAACCTGCAACTGAGATTGAACACAGCACTTTAAGCTTAGGGGACATGAGCTGCCAACGGGAAGCCAGACACCGACTGGCACCCTCCACAATGAAGATTGAAGGACAAAACTTCACTGGTTCCCTCCGCCAAATCCCCAACTGTTCCCTTCCCTAACCTTAAACCTCGCCCGAGCCCCAACCCTAGCCCTATCGCTTGCACTAGCCCTAACCCTAATCCTAGCCCTAGCCCTAGACCTAGCATGAGCCCTAAACCTAGCACTAGTCCGAAGCCGAGCCCTAGCTCTAGCCCTAAACCTAACCTTAACCCTGGTCCTAACCCTAACCCTAAGCCTAAACCTAAACTTAAACCTAATCCTAGCCCTAGCCTTTGCCCTAACCCTAACCCTAACCCTAAACCAAAACGTAGCCTAGCCCTAACACTAAGCGTAACTGTAGCCCTAGCCGTAACCGTAGTCCGATCCGTAGACCTATGCTTAGCCCTACCCTATCCCTAACCCTAACCCTAGCCCAAGTCGAAGACCTTGCCCTAGCCCTAGCGTAGCACTAGCCTAGCCCTAACCATAGCCATGACCATAGCCCGAACCGTAACCGTAATCCTAACCGTAGCCCTAACCCAAACCCTAGACCTAACCCTAGCCCTAACCCTAACCCTATCTCTAGTGCTAGCCCTAGCCTTAGCCCTAAACCTAATCCTAGGCCTAGAAGTAGCCCTGGACCTTACACGAACCCTACCCCTAGGCTTAGCACTAAACCTAGCCCTAACCGTAGCCCTGGCCCTAACACTAACCCTAACCCTAACCATAGCCATAACCCAAAAGTTAGCCCTAGACGTAGCACTAACCCTAGCCCTAGTCCTAACCGTAACCGTAAACCTAACCCTTATCCATAGCACTAACCCTAGGCCTAGATGTAGCCCTAGCACTAGCCCTAACCCTTAACCTAGCCCTAGCCCTAGTTCTAACCATAAACCTAACCGTGACCCTAACCCTAACCCTAGACGTAGATCTAACCCGAGCCTTCTCCCTAACCATAAGGCTAACCCTAGCCGTAGAACTAACCCTAGCACTAGCCCTATCCATAACCCTAGCCCTATACCTAACCCTAGCCCTAGACCTAGCCCTAAACCTAAACCTAACCCTATCCCTAAACCTAACACCAGCATAGACCTAACAGTAGACGTAACCCTAACCCTAACCCTAGCCCTAGACCTAGCCCTAGCCCTGTCCTATCCCTAACCTTAGCCCTAGCCCTAAACCCAGCCATAGCTCTAGCCCTAACCCGAGCCCTGACCCTAGCACTATCCATAAACCTATCCCTAGCCCTAGCCGTAATGTTACAGATAGCCCCCGCACTAACCCGAACCCTAGACCTAGCCCTAGTCAAAAATCTTCTTCAAGGCTGAGCCTAAAGGCTTGGGAATCCCCTCAGCACTCACTAGTAATTCAATCTCCTGAGCCGAACAATAGTAGACTCTAGAGTTACTAACTAGTCTCCCCACAATATCCCAGCAGGGCAGTGAGGCAGTTTAGAATCTCTCAGCTCACAATGGCTGTAACCAAGCAATGGTGCATTTCTCAGAGGTGATGTCACAGTGCATGAGCACAGAGGCCTTGTGGCCAAGACCAAGGGCACCCAAGCTCAAGTACATGGCCCAGGTGTCTGAAATCTCAGGTTGCTTGTGGGCAGCTCTGGGTTCATTTTGCCTCATGATTTCATCCATTTATTCAATCTAGAATGCCCAGGAAAGATGTACCTTTCCATTCTTTGCCTTGGTACTGCATTCACTTGTCAATTTGTTATTACTGTACCGGTATTATGACAGCTGATCCTTGATTTTCATACCCTGTTGTTGCAACCCACCTTCAATTTGTCACTTAAATCCTTCAATTGTCTTTCAAAAGGTGGGTATCTTAAGTTAATCAGTTCATGAACACAACACTACTATTGACAGTTCATTGTTGGCAGTGTCACAACATTTGTCTGTCTGACGATTTTGCCAATATTTGAGTATTTCATCATATTTTTCTCCTAATAAAACTGCATTTAATTTACCAACACCAGGAAGCATAGATCATATAGACATAATACAATTGTTAAACTTAGAAATCATTAGAAATTCTGACAAAAATACATCAAGTGAAATAATTGAATTTAAGAAACTATATGAAACCTTGGGGAAAAATCATGGAAGAGTATAGCTGAAATTCAAGGGTCAATCTTTAATGACTCCTTCAGCTTTCTTAGGGTGAAACCCTTATATTATAATATGTTAAGACTACGATTTCGTATTTATGCTTCTAAGTTTCATATACATCTGTAACTCAAATGCTATGAAGTAGTAATTATTTCCCCTTAATACATACATAAGCTTGCCATCTGGTGGAAAAGTACCTACTGCCTTTCAAGCCTACAAATTTTGAAGGAAAAAAAATCAGTTCTTGCTACTATGTTTTCCTGAGTTTTCAGAAATGCATTACAGCAAAGTAAGACTATTTCTGGTGCTCTAGGAGACTGTTTCAGCCCTTTTCTTACAAGCACTGAGTCCAGGATTTCGGTAGTGCTTCTACACACTTTTACCTCCTAAATAGTACATAGAGCTGCTTCCAAGTGGAGGCAGGGTTAGACCTTTGAAATTGGAAGGTTTGTTTTAATATTCACTAGCAAATCAAAGATCAATCATGGAATTCCTGATGGCCCAAATTTTAACTGATAAAAATGCACGATTTACACTAGATTAATCGGGGTTTACTGCAGAAATTATATATATATATGTGGAACCATTGTGCTGCACACATGCAATTTGAATGTCAACTGTAACTGAAAAAACTGAATTAAGAATTAAGAAAACAAAGAAACAATAGTCAATACACTAAAAACCAAGACATGCTTCCTTTGCTTGGAAATCCCATTTTACAATGTTATTTAAAACGTCTAGTGAAAAATTCATTATATTAAGATATCTTTACTGAATTCAAAAGTGTTTTCATTTCTATTCTGCTGTGTAGAATAAAGCACAAAGTATAAATTTGCAGTTATTTGTTGCTTTTAATTTTTCATTAGCAGTTTATGTCTGGATTCCAACTATTTTACCTGTTATACTACAATGGAAAACTATTTTCATTGTACTTCCCCCATGCATTATCCTTTAAATTTTAGCTATGCATTTTCTTTCTTTCTTTCTTTCTTTCTTTCTCTCTCTCTTTCTTTCTTTCTTTCTTTCTTTCTTTCTTTCTTTCTTTCTTTCTTTCTTTCTTTCCTTCCTTCCTTCCTTCCTTCCTTCCTTCCTTCCTTCCTTCCTTCCTTCCTTCCTTCCTTCTTTCTTTCTTTCTTTCTTTCTTTCTTTCTTTCTTTCTTTCTTTCTTTCTTTCTTTCTTTCTTTCTTTCTTTCTTTCTTTCTTTCTTCCTCTATTTCTGTCTGTGTTTCTTTCAATTGGGGAGTTGGGGGAGGAGAAGAGTATTGGAGAATTGGGGGATTGGAACAGTGTTGGGGAATTGGGCCAGGGGAACAGCCAAGTTGTTGTCTTTCAATCTTTGTGAAGGGCGCAACAACCTCAGTTCCACGTCGAGTTCAGCTGCTTAGCTCAAGGTGCTGTGTTTAATTAGATGCAGGTAGGCATAGCCACCATCTCATGCGGGAGTCAAACTGGCAGCCTTGTTGTTAAGAATGTGTGCTCTATCCTGAAACACCATGGCAGCAGCAGCTCAATTCAAGGTGCCAAGTTCAGTATTTAGCTTCGGGTGGGCATAGCCCTCCATCTCCAACAGGCAAACTTGTTGTTAGGAGCACGTGCTCTCACCAGCTGAACAATTCTGCCACCTGTTGGCAGCTCAGTGGCAGCTCACCTCGGGTGCAGTGCCACTGGCCCACATGGGCATCAAACAGGCCATCCTGTTGCTCAGAGCGAGCTCCTAACCAAGCGAGACACTTGAACAATTCTGCAATGTATTTTCTTAATGGTGTATTTGATGGATTAAGTTGTTAAAATTTTGAAATTCAATTTTTCTTCTCCTCCACCTCCTCCTCCTCCTCCTCCTCCTCCTCCTCCTCCTCCTCCTCCTCCTCCTCCTCCTCCTCCTCCTCCTTCTTCTTCTTCTTCTTCTTCTTCTTCTTCTTCTTCTTCTTCTTCTTCTTCTTCTTCTTCTTCTTCTTCTTCACCTTCTACTTCTCCTTCTTTATTTTTTAATATTGATTAGAGCTTTCTGTGTCCTAAGAGAATATTGCCTATTCATAGATTACAAAACAAGTAATCTGTGTATTCTTCTTCTCTTTTACTTTCTTTTTGAAGGCTGTGTCCCTGGCCCTCATATGTGGGATGTAACCGCGGCCACTGGCTTCCCAATCCCGCGATTAACCGCTGCGCCACTCGGCCAGCCCTAGCATATAAAATTATGATCTAAAAGTGTGAACATCTGTCCAGCCACATGGCTCAGTTGGTTAGGAGTTGGCGTAGAGCACACGCTCTGAGCAACAGGGGCACCGGTTTGATTCCCATATGGGGCAGTGAATGCTTCGCCTGAGCAGAGCTAACACTGAGCTGCCAAGGAATGGCAGGATGGCTCAGCTCGTATGACAACCAGATTGCCTGTTCAATGGTGGGCTCCGCCCACCCGCAACTAAAGATTGAACTCGGCACCTTGAGCTGAGCTGCCGTCCGGTTGGCTCAGTGGATAGGGCATGCACGCTTAACAAAAAGGCTGCTGGGTTTTGACTCCCACAAAGGACGGTCGCTACTCCAACCTGCAACTGAGATTGAACACAGCACTTTAAGCTTAGGGGACATGAACTGCCAAGGGGAAGCCAGACGGCGACTGGCTCCCACCACAATGAAGATTAAAGGACAAAACTTGGCTGGTCCCCTTGCCCAATTAACCAACTGTTCCCCTCCCTAACCTTAAACCTAGCCCAAGCCCAAAGCCTAGCCCTAGGGCTCACACTAGCCCTAACACAAAACCTAGCCCTAGTCCTAGCCCTAGCTCTAGCCCTAGCCCGAGCCCTAAACCTACCACGAGCCCTAACCCGAGCCCTAGCTCTAGCCCTAAACCTAACCCTAACCCTGGTCCTAACCCTAACCCTAACACTAAACCTAAACCTAACCTAGCCCTAACACTAACCACAGCTGTAGCCCTAGCCCTAACCATAGCCCGATCCCAAGACCTATGCCTAGCCCTACCCTTTCACTATCCCTCACCCTAGCCCTAGTCCTAGACCTTTTCCTAGCCCTAATTCTAGCCCTAGAACTAGCCATAGCACTAGCCCTATCCCTAGACCTATCCCTAAACGTAACCCTAACACTAAACCTAGCCCTAGCCCTAACCCTAGCCCTAGAACTGACCGTAGACCTCGACCTAGCCCTAGCCCTAACTCCAGTCCTAGCCCTTGCCCTAGACTTAAGCGTAAACCTAGCCATAGTCCTAAATCTAACCCTATCCCTAACACAGAACTTAACCCTAACCCTAACCCTAAACATAACCCTGGCCTTAAGCTGAGCACTAGCCCTAGCCCGAATACTAACCCTAGCTATAGTCCTAGCCCTGGTCTAGCCCTAGCCCTAAACTTGCCTCTTGCACTAACCCTAGCTCTAGCCCTAGCCGTAACCCTAACACTAACCCTAACCCTAAACCTAACCCTAATCCTGCCCTAGCCCTAACTCTAGCCCTAACCCTAGCCCTAAACTTAACCCTAACACTAAACCTAGCCTTACTGCAAAACGTAGCCCTAGCCCTATCCCTAACATTAGCCGTAGCCCTAGCCCTAACCCTAAACCTATCCCTAGCCCTCACCCTAGCCCTAGCTCTGAACCAAACCCTAGCCCTAGCCCTAACACTAACCGTAACCTTAGCCCTGAAACTGACCCTATCCGTAACACCACCCCTGCCCTAGCCCTAACCCTAACCCTAGCCCTAGCCATGGCCCTAGCCATTCCCTAACCATAACCATAACCATAGCCTGAACCCTAACCCTAATCCTAACCCTAGCCCTAACCCAAAACCTAGACTTAACCCTAGTCCTAGCCCTAGCTCTAAACCTAACCCTTGACCTAGTCCTAGCCCTAGCCCTAACCCTAACCCTAACCCTAACCCGAGATGTAGCCCTAAACCTAGCCCGAGCCAAAGCCCTTACACTAACCCTAGCCCTAGCACTAAGCCTAACCCTAACCCTAGCACTAACCATAACCGTAACCCTAATCGTAACACTAACCCTCGCCCTAACCCTAGCCCTAGACCTTGCCCTAACCCTAACCCTACCCCTAGCCCTAACCCTAACCCTAACCCTAACTCTAGCCCTAACACAAACCCTAACACTAACCCGAACCCTAAGCCTAACCCTTACCTTAACCCTAGCCCTATACCTCATCCTAGGCCTATCCCTGTTCAGCAAGTGTCCAACTATACTGCCACGTGGTCACGCAAATGAGTCAAGCTAAATACAGAAATTATATGTGTTATCAAGCCTCGATAATGGGTGTAACAAAAGCTGAGGGGAAACCTAATTTGACTTTCGACTATAATCTTTCTTCGCTGGGATGGCTGGCACCTTGAATTGTCCATTTCCACAAATTCCGCAACTTTGGACCAAGTGCATTTTGAAATTCATAACTTCTCAGATTTTAGGAAGAGAACATGGAACATATGCCAAATGTTAGATAACACTCCCTGTAAGGTCAACAATAGCAACCTATACTTAAGAATATAAATAATCCTCTTTTGTTTTAAGTTTCAAAATGTCTCAAATCAGTTCAGGTATGATTTTGCTGCTAAATTAAGTAAGGAGGGGAAAAAAACTTGATTTTTAGAACTTTTAGGTTTTGAATTCTAGACAAAGGATTGTGGATTATTGCAAATATTTCCATAATCTTATGGCTTTTCTAATAACTACAGCCTTCTATTGTCTAAGTTTAATGTCGGTTACAGGTAATACATGTGGAAACAACTGGTGATTATTCCCCAGGATGATATGAGCTTATGCAATATAGATATAGATATGGATATAGATATCATGGGTTGTCATTGTATATGTTCATATATAATGATTATATATATATGTGTATATATATATATATATATACACACACATATATATATAATCAACCCATTTAAAATTGATGTTTTGTATAACATATGATCCAACATTAGAAGATTGGAACTAAAGACAAAGATATATTTCTGCTTAAAATGAAATTGGAGGGCAGGAATGCTGCAAAACACGTGAACCATCAGTCACTCCAAGGTTGGCGATCTCCAGTTTCTTTGGGTCCCTGAAGCACCATGTTCTAGGATCCTGAGATGCTCCTTGTTTCAAATACAATGTGTATGAAATCAGGATGCATCCTCCAGTTTTTGATGTGCCATGATTTGATTGGCAGCATTATTTTTCACTTTCTTGACAGTAATCAAAGTAGCATTAAAAGCATCTTAAATTCTGACCCAGTAATTCCACTCTTGGGAATCTAACCAGAGGAATCCAAGACCCTAATTCGAAAAAATATATGCACCCCTATGTTAATTGCAGCGCTATTTAACAATAGCCAAGACTTGGAAACAACCGAAATGCCCATCGGTAGATGACTGGCTTAAGTAACTGTGGTACATTTATACAATGGAGTATAACTCCGCTATAAAGAAGAATGAAATTGTACCATTTGCAACGATATGGATGGACCTAGAGACTATTAGGTTGATTGAAAGAAGTCAGTCAGAGAAAGACAAATACCACATGATCTCACTTATATGTGGAATTTGAAAAACTGAATGAATGAACATAAGAAACAAACAAACAAACAACAACAACAAAAAGCATCTTAAATTCAATTCACTACAGTAACAAGGTGAGACGGGGGATCCATGTGACTTAGGAATGGAGCTCACACTCTAGATGTAGGGGACTCATTGAGTTTAACCCCATCCCTACGGTTAACAAATGTTACAACCTGACTTTAAATTTAACCATAAACCTAACCCTAACCAAAATCCTAACCCTACACACTATCTCTAAACCTAAACCTAAACCTAACACTAACCAGAGCCCTAAGCCTAACCCTAACCATAACCCTACCGTAACCCTAGCCCTAACACTAACGCTAACCTTAAACATAAACCTAAATGAAAACCTAGCCCTAGCCCTAAATCTAGCCCTAACCCTAGCTCTAAACCTAATCCTAGTCCTAGGCCTAGCCCTAGCCCTAAACCTAGCCTTAGCCCTAGCCCTAGACCTCACACTAACCTAGCCCTAATTCTAGCCCTAAACATAGCCCTGGCCATCACCCTAGCCCTAGCCCTAAACCTAGCTCTAAACCAAAGCCTAGCACTTGCACTAACCCTAACACTAACCCCAACACTAAACCTAGCCCTAACCCTAACCCTAGCCCTAAACCTAATCCTAGCCCCAGCCATAACCCTAAACCGAGTCCTATCCCTATCCCTAGCCTTAGTACTAGCCCTAGCCCTAGCCCTAATCGGAGCCCTACACCTAGCCCTAACCATAACACGAGCCCAGCCCTAACCCTAGCCCTAACCCTAAACTCACCCTACCCATAAACCTAAACCTAACCCTAAACCTATCTCTAACCCTCACCCTAAACCTAACACTAAACCTAGCCCTAGTCCTAACCCTAGCACTAGCCCTAACCCTAACCCTAACCATAGCCCTATCCCTAGCCTTAGCCCTATCCATAACCCTAGCCCTATACCTAACCCTCGCCCTAGTCCTAGCCCTAAACCTAAACCTATCCCTAACCCTAAACATAACACTACCATAGCCCTAACGGTAGCCCTGACCCTAACCCTAGCCCTAGTCCTAGCCCTAGCCCTGTCCTATCCCTAAACTTAGCCATAGCCCTAACCCTACTCCTAGCCCTAGCCCGAACCCTGACCCTCGCACTAGCCCTAAACCTAGCCGTAGCCGTAGCCCTAATGATAGCCATAGCCCTAGCACTAACCCTAACACTAGAGCTAGCCCTAACCCTAACCCTAACCCTAAACCTAAACGTCATCCTAGCCATAACCCTAACCCTAAACTTAAACCTATCTCTAACCCTCACCGTAACCGTAACGCTTAACCTAGCACTAGTCCTAACCCTAGCAGTAGCCCTAACACTTGCCCTAGACCTAACCCTAAACCTTGCCCTAGTCCAAGCCCTAGACTTAACCGTAAACCTAGTCCTGACACTAAACCTAGCACTAGCCCTAATTATAGCACTAGCCCTAGCCCGAATCCTAATGCTAGACTTAGCCTTAGCCCTAGCCCTAGCCCTAAACCTAACCCTATCCCTATCCCTAGCCCTAGCCCAAAACCTAACACTAACCCTATCCCTAAACCTAGCCCTAGCACTAGCCCTAGGCCTAAACCTAGCCCAAGACCTAACCCTAGCCCTAGACCTAACCGTAACCCTAAACCTAATCATAATGCTAGCCCTAAACCTGACGATCAACTTAGCCCTAGCACTAACCCTAGTCGTAGACCTAGCCCTAACATTAACCCCAGCCCTAGCCCTAGCATTAGCCTTAACGCTAACCCTAACCCTAACCCTAGCCATAGCCCTAACCCTAGCCCTAGCCCTAGCACTAACCCTTGCCCTAGACCTAGCACTAACCGTAACCCTAGCCCTAGCCTTAGCCCTAGTCCTAGCCCTAGCCCTAACCTGAGCCCTAGCCCTAAACCTAGCCGTAGACCTAGCCCCAGGCCTAAACCTTTCCCTAAACCAACATTAACCCTAACCCTAAACTTAACCATAATGGAAGACTTAGTCCTAGCCCTAGCACTAACCCGAGCACTGGTAGTAGCCATAACGATAGCCCTAGGCCTAGCCCTAACACTAAAGCTAAACCTAACCCTAGTCCTAGCCTTAACCCTAAACATAGCCCTAGGCTTAGCCGTAATCCTATTATTAGCCCTAGCCCTAAACCTAGCCCTAACCCCAGCCCTAGCCCTTACCCTAGCCGTAGCACTAGCCCTAGACCTAAGCCTAGCACTACACCTAACCCTAACCCTAGCTCTAGCCCAAGCCATAACCCTACCCCTAACCCTACCCCTATGCCTAGTCCTAGCACTAGCCCAAACCCTAGCCCTTGCCCTAGCCTATCACTAACCTAGCCATAACCATAACCATAACCATAGCATGAACCCTAACCCTAATCCTAACCCTAGCACTAACCTAAACCCTAGACCTAACCCTAGCCCTAGCCCTAGCCCTAACCCTAATCCTAGACGTAGACCTAGCCCTAGCCCTTATACGAACCCTACCACTGGGCTTAACACTAAACCTAGCCCTAGCCCTGACCATAACACTAACCGTAACCATAAACCTAGCCCTAGCACTAAACTTAGGCCTAGACCTAGCGCTAACACTAGCCCTAGCCCTAACCCTAACCGTAAACCTAACCCTAGCCCTAGCCCTAACCCTAAACATAACACTTACCCTAACCCTAACACTAAACCTAGACCTCGCCTGAAACCTTGCCCTAACCCTAGCCCAAACGTTAACCCTAGCACTTGCCCAAGCCCTAGCCTTAACCCTAACCCTAGGCCTAGACCTAAAACTAGTCTTAACCCTAGCCCTAGCCCCTATTCTTAACCCTAGCCCTAGCCCTAAACCTAACTCTATTCCTAACCCTAACCCAAAAAATAATCCTAGCCCTAGCCCTAAACCTAGCCTTAGCCCTAATGCTAAAGCTAGCCCTAGACATAGCCCTAGCCCTAGACCTAACCTTAGCCTTAACCCTAACCTTATCCCTAGGCCTAGCTCTAAACCTAACATTAACCCTAACTCTAACACTAACCCTAGTCCTAGACATAACCCTAGTCCTATTCCTAGCCCAAACCCTAGCCCTAGGCTAACCCTGGCCCTACCCCTAAAGGTAGCCCTAGCCCTAGCGCTAACCCTAAACCTATATCTAACCATAACCCTAATCCTAGCCGTAGGCCTAAACCGAGCCCTAGCCTTATCCCTAACAATAACCCTAGGCCGAGACGTAGCCCTAGCATGAGCCCTAACCCTAAATCTATCTCTAACCCTCACCCTAAACTTAACACTAAACCTAGCCCTACTCCTCACCCTAGCACTAGCCCTAGCGCTAACCCTAACCATAGCCCTATCCCTAGCCTTAGCCCTATGCATAACCCAAGCCCTATACCTAACCCTAGCCCTAGCCCTAGCCCTAAACTTAAACCTAACCCTAACCCTAAACCTAACACTACCATAGACCTAACCATAGACCTAACCCTAACCCTAGCCCTAGTCCTAGCCCTAGCCCTGTCCTATCCCTAAACTTAGCCCTAGCCCTTAACCTAGCCATAGCCCTAGTCCTACCCCTAGCCAGAGCCCTGACCCTAGCACTATCCATATACCTAGCCCTAGCCCTAGCCGTAATGCTAGACATAGGCCCAGCACTAACCCTAACCATAGATCTAGCCCAGTCAAAAATCTCATTCATGGCTGAGACTAAAGGCTTGGGAATACCCTCAGCACTCACTAGTAATTCAGTCTCCTGAGCCCAACAACAGTAGACTCTTGAGTAGCTAATTACTCTCCCCACAATATCCCAGCAGGGCAGTGAGGTAGTTCAGAATCTCTCAGCTCACAATGGCTGTAACCAAGCATTGGTGCATGTCTCAGAGGTGATGTCACAGTGCATGTGCAGAGAGGCCTTGTGTCCAAGGGCAAGGGCACCCAAGCTCAAGTAGATTCCAGGTGTCTGAAATCTCAGGTTGCTTGTGGGCAGCTCTGGGTTCATTTTGCCTCATGATTTCATCCATTTATTCAATCTAGAATGCCCAGGAAAGATGTACCTTTCCATTCTTTGCCTTGGTACTGCATTCACTTGTCAATTTGTGACTACTGTACCGGTATTATGACAGCTGATCCTTGATTTTCATACCCTGCTGTTGCAACCCACCTTCAATTTGTCACTTAAATCCCTCAATTGTCTTTCAAAAGGTGGGTTTGGATTAAGTGAATCAGTTCATGAATACAACACTACTATTGACAGTTCATTGTTGGCAGTGTCACAATTGTCTGTCTGACGATTTTGCCAATATTTGAGTATTTCATCATATTTTTGTCCTTATAAAACTGCATGGAATCTACCAACACCAGGAAGCATAGATCATATAGACATAATACAATTTTTAAACTTAGACATCATTAGAAATTCTGACAAAAATACATCAAGTGAAATGATTGAATTAAAGAAACTATATAAAACCATTGGGAAAAATCAGGGAAGAGTATAGCTGAAATTCAAGGATCAATCTCTAATGACTCTTTTAGCTTTCTTAGGGTGAAATCCTTATATTATAATATGTTAAGCGTACGATTTGGTATTTGTGCTTCTAAGTTTCATATACATCTGTAACTCAAATGCTATGAAGTAGTAAATATTTCCCCTTAATACATACATAAGCTTGCCATCTAGTGGAAAAGTACCTACTGCCTTTCAAGCCTACGAATTTTGAAGGAAAAATAATCAGTTCTTGCTACTATGTTTTCCTGAGTTTTCAGAAATGAATTACAGCAAAGTAAGACTATTTCTGATGCTCTAGGAGACTGTTTCAGCCCTTTTCTTAAAAGCACTGTGTCCAGGCTTTGGGTAGTGCTTCTACACACTTTTACCTCCTAAATAGTACATATGGCTGCTTCCAAGTGGAGGCAGGGTTAGACCTTTGAAATTGGAAGGTTTGTTTGAATATTCACTAGCAAATCAAAGACCAGTTATGGAATTCCTGATGGCCCAAATTTTAACTGATAAAAATGCACAATTTCCACTAGAATAATCGGGGTTCACTGCAGAAATTATATATATGTGTAAGCATTACGCTGCACACATGCAATTTGAATGTCAACTCTAACTGGAAAAAATGAATTAAGAATTAAGAAAACAAAGAAACAGTAGTCAATACACTAAAAACAAAGACAAGCTTCCTTTGCTTGGAAATGCCATTTTACAATGTTATTTGAAACATCCAGTGAAAAATTCATTACATTAAGATATCATTACTGAATTAAAAAGTGTTTTCATTTCTATTACACTGTGTAGAATCAAGCATAAAGTTTAAGTTTGCAGTTATTTGTTGCTTTTAATTTTTCATTAGCAGTTTATGTCCGGATTCCAACTATTTTACATGTTACACTACAATGGAAAATTATTTTCATTGTACTTCCCCCATGCATTATCATTTAAAAGTTTGGCTATGCGTTCTTTCTTTCTTTCTTTCTCTCTTTCTTTCTCTCTCTTTCTTTCTCTCTCTCTCTCTTTCTTTCTTTCTTTCTTTCTTTCTTTCTTTCTTTCTTTCTTTCTTTCTTTCTTTCTTTCTTTCTTTCTTCTTTGTTTCTTTCTTCTTTATTTCTTTCTCTCTTTCTGTCTGTCTTTCTTTCAATTGGGGAGTCGGGGGAGGAGAACAGTGTTGGAGAATTGGGGGATTGGAACAGTGTTGGGGAATTGGGCCAGGGGAACAGCCAAGTTGTTGTCTTTCAATCTTTATGAAGGGCGCAACAAGCTCAGCTCCAAGTCCAGTTCAGCTGCTTAGCTCAAGGGGCTGTGTTCAATTAGATGCAGGTAGGCATAGTCACCATCTCATGCGGGAGTCAAACTGGCAGCCTTGTTGTTAAGAATGTGTGCTCTATCATGAGACACCCGGGCAGCAGCAGCTCAATTCAAGGTGCCAAGTTCAGTACTTAGCATCGGGTGGGCATAGCCCACCATCTCCAACAGGCAAACTTGTTGTTAGGAGCAAGTGCTCTCACCAGCTGAACAATCCTGCCACCTGTTGGCAGCTCAGTGGCAGCTCACCTCGGGTGCAGTGCCACTGGCCCACATGGGCATCAAACAGGCCATCCTGTTGCTCAGAGCGAGCTCCTAACCAAGCGAGACACTTGAACAGTACTGCTCTGTATTTTCTTAATGGTGTATTTGATGGACTAAAGTTGTTAAAATTTGGAAATTCAAGTTTTCTCCTCCTCCTCCTCCTCCTCCTCCTCCTCCGCCTCCTCTTCCTCCTCCTCGACCTCCTCCTCCTCCTCCTCCTCCGCCTCCTCTTCCTCTTCCTCCTCCTCCTCCTCCTTCTTCTTCCTCCTCCTCCTCTTCCTCCTCCTCCTCCTCCTCCTCCTCCTCCTCCTCCTCCTCCTCCTCCTCTTCTTCTTCTTCTTCTTCTTCTTCTTCTTCTTCTTCTTCTTCTTCTTCTTCTTCATTTTCTACTTCTGCTTCTTCTTTATTTTTTTATTATTGGTTAGAACTTTCTGAGTCCTAAGAGAATATTTTCTATTCATAGATTACAAAACAAGTAATCTATGTATACTTCTTCTCCTTTTTTTCTTTTTGAGGGCTGTGTCCCTGGCCCTCATATGTGGCATGTAACCAAGGCCACTGTCTTCCCAATCCCGCGCTTATCCGCTGCGCCACTCGGCCAGCCCTAGCATATAAAATTATGATCTAAAAGTGTGAACATCTGTCCATGCACCTGGCTCAATTGGTTAGGAGTTAGCGTAGAGCACATGCTCTGACCAACAGGGACAACGGTTTGATTCCCATTCGGGGTAGTGAATGTTCCGCCTGAGCAGAGCTAACACTGAGCTGCCAAGGAGTGGCAGGATGGCTCAGCTCGTATAACAACCAGATTGCCTGTTCAATGGTGGGCTCGGCCCACCCGCAACTCTAGATTAAACTCGGCAACTTCAGCTGAGCTGCCGTCCGGATGGCTCAGTGGATAGGGCATGCACGCTTAACAAAAAGGCTGCTGGGTTTTGACTCCCACAAAAGACGGTCGCTACTCCAACACGCAACTGAGACTGAACACAGCACTTTAAGCTTAGGGGACATTAGCTGCCAAGGGGAAGCCAGACAGTGACTGGCACCCTACAAAATGAAGCTCCTCTCTCTTACCTGGGTCCTCTCTGTTGCCTGTGTCCTACCTGTTGCCTGGCTCCTTCCTGTTGTCAAGCTCCTCTCTGTTACCTGGGTGCTGTGTTGCCTGGTTCCTCTCTGTTGCCTGGGGCCTTTCTGTTGCCAAGCTCCTCTCTGTTACGTAGGTCTTCTCTGTAGCCTGGGTACTCCCTGTTGCCTGGTCCCTTGATGTGGCCAAGCTGCTCTCTGTTACGTGTGTCCTCTCTGTTGCCTTCGTTCCTACTGTTACCTAGCCCACAATGTGACGTGTCTCCTGCACACTACCTGTTTCCTTCCGATTGCCTGCATAATTGCCAATGCCTCTGTCCTCCGCATTGTTGGGGTCCTCCCTATTGCCTGGGTCTCTCCTGTTGCCAAGCTCCTCTCTGTTACTTCAGTTTTCTCTGTTGCCCAGCTCCTTGCTTCTGCCTGGGTCCACCCTGTTGTCTACTTCCTCTCTGTTACCTTGGTCTTCTCTGTTCCCTGTGTCATCCCTGTTGCCTGGGTCCTTCCTGTTGCGACGTTCCTCTCTGTTAGCTGAGGGTTCTCTGTTGGCTAGCTTCTCCCTTTTGCCTGGGTCCTTCCTGTTGCCAACCTCCTCTCTGTTACCTGTGTCCTCTCTGTTCCCTGGGTGGTCGCTGTTGCTTGGGTCCTCCCTGTTGCCTGGGTCCTTCCTGTTGCCAAGGTCGTCTCTGTTACCCGGGTACTCTCTGTTGCCTGGGTTCTCCGTTTTTCCAAGCTCGCTCTGTAACCTGGGTCCCCCCTGTTGCCTGAGTTCTTCCTGTTACCTGGGTCCTTCCTGATGCCAAGCTACTCTCTGTTCCCTGGGTCCTTCCTGTTGCCAAGCACCTCTCTGTTACCTGGGTCCTCTCTGTTGCCTGGGTCCTCCCTGTTCCTGGGTCCTTCCTGTTTCCAAGGTACTCTCTGTTGCCAAGATCCTCCCTGTTACCTGGGTCCTCTCTGCTGCTTTAGTCCTCACTGTTGCCTGGGTCCTTCCTTTTGCCAAGACCGTCTCTGTTACATGGGTCCTCTCTGTTGCCTGGGTACTCCCTTTTTCCAAGCTTCTCTCTGTTACCTGGGTCCTCCCTGTTGCCTGGGTTCTTCCTGTTACCTGGGTCATTCGTATTGCCAAACTCCTCTCTGTTACCTGGGTCTTCTCTGTTACCTGGGTATTCCCTGTTACCTGGGTCCTTCCTATTCCCAAGATGATCTGTGTTACCTCAGTTCTCTGTGTTGCCTGGGTCCTCCCTCCCACCTAGGCCCTTACTGTTACCTGGCTCCTTCACATTACATGGATCCTTCCCATTGCCTGGATCCTCTCCAATGCCTGATTCCACCCCATTGGTGGGGTCCTCCCTATTGCCTTGGTCCTTCCTGTTGCCAAACTCCTCTCGGATACCTGGGTCCTCTCTGTTGCTTGTGTCTTCCCTTTTGGCTGCGTCCTCCCTGTTGCGAAGCTCCTCTCTGTTACCTGGGTCCTCTCTGTTGCCTGCGTCGTCCCTGTTTCCTGGGTGCTTCTTTTGCCAAGCTCCTCCCTTTTATCTGGTCCTTCTGTTGCCTGGGTCCTCCATGTTGTCTGGGTCCTTCTTGTTGTCAGTCTCTTTTCTGTTAGTTGAGTCCTCCCCATTGTCTGGCTCCTACCTGTTGCCAATCTACTCTCTGTTTCCTGGGTCCTCCCTGTTGCCCAGGTCCTTCTGTTACCTTGGTCCTTCAAGTTACCTGGGTCCTTCCCTTTGCCTGGATCCTCCCCAATGCCTGGGTCCTCCTCATTGCCTGGGTCCTCCCGGTTGCCTGTTCCTTCCTGTTGCCAAGGTCCTTGCATTTGCCAAGCTCCTCTCTGTTACGTGGTTCCTCTCTGTTGCCTGGGTTCTCCCTGTTACCTAGGCCTTCACTGTTACCTGGCCCCTTCACGTTACCTGGGTCCATCCCGTTGCGTGGTTCCTCCCCAATACCTGGGTCCTTCCAGTTGCCTGGGTCCTCCCTGATGCCTGGGACATCTCTGTTACTTAGGCCCTCACTGTTACCTGGCCGCTTCATATTACCTATGTCCTTTCTTTCCCTCGATCCTCGCTAATGCCTGGGTCCTCCCCGTTTGGTGGGTCCACCCTGTTGCCTGGCTACTCCCCTGTTTCCAAGCTCCTCTCTTTTACCTGGATCCTCCCCGTTGCCTTGCTTCTTGCTGTTACCTGGGTCATTCCTGTTGCCAAGCTCATCGCTGTTACCTGGGTCTTCTCTGTTACTTGGGTATTCCCTGTTGCCTGGGTCCTTCTGGTTTCCAAGGTACTCTCTGTTGTCAAGATCCTCTCGGTGACCTGGGACATCTCTGTTGCCTGGATTATCCCTGTTCCCTGTGTCCCTCCTGTTGCCAAGTTCCTCTCTGTTCCCTGGGTCCTCTCTGTTCCCTGGGTCTTCCCTAATACCTGGTTCCTTCCTGTTGCCACGATCCTCTGTGTTACCTGGGTCCTCTCTGTTACTTGATTCCTCACTGTTGCCTGGGTCCTTCCTTTTGCCAAGGTCGCCTCTGTTACATGGGTCCTCTCTGTTACCTGTGTCCTCCCTGTTGCCTGGGTTCTTCCTGTTACCTGGGTCATTCCTGTTGCCAAGCTCCTCTCTATTACCTGGGTCTTCTCTGTTACCTGGGTATTCCCCGTTACCTGGGTCCTTCCTATTCCCAAGATGCTTTGTGATACCTCAGTCCTCTGTGTTGCCTGGGTCCTGCCTCTCACCTAGGCCCTCACTGTTACCTGGATACTTCACATTACCCGTTTCCTTCTCATTGCCTGTATATCCCCAGTGCCTGTGTCCTCTCTATTGCCGGTGTCATCTCTATTGCCTGGGTTCTTCCTCTTGCCAAGCTCCTCTCTGTTACCGGTGTCCTCTCTGTTCACTGGGTAATTCCTGTTGACTCAGTAACTCCTGTTGCCTGGGTAACTACTGTTGCCAGGGTAACTTCTGTTGCCAAGCACCTTTCTATTACAAGGTTAATTCCTGTTGACTGGGTAAATCCTGTTGCCTGGGTAACTCCTGTTACCTAGGTAACTCCTTTTTGCCAAGCTCTTCTCTATTACCGGGGTCCAATCTGTATCCTGGTAACTCCTGTTACCTGGGTAACTGTTGTTGCTATGTTCCTCTTTGTTACCGCGGTCCTCTCTGTTGCCTTGGTAACTCCTGTTGCCTCGGTAACTCCTTTTGTGTCGGTAACTCCAGTTGCCAAACTCCTCTCTGTTACCGCTGTCCTCTATGTAGCCTGGGTAACTGCTGTTGCCTGAGCAATTCCTGTTGCCAAGCTCCTGTCTTTTACTTGGGTCCCCCTGTTGCCTGCATAAATCCTCTTGCCTCGGGAACTGCTGTTCCCTGGGTACCTCTTTTTGCCAAGCTCCTCTCTGTTACCGGGGTCCTCCCTGTTGCCTGGGTAACTCCTGCTGCCTGGGTAACTCCTGTTGTCAAATTCTTCTCTGTTACCTGGGTCCTCTGTGTTGCTTGGGTAACTACAGTTGCCAGGGTAACTCCTGTTGCCAACCTCCAGTCATTTACAGGGAACCTCCCTGTTTCCTGGATAATTCCTGTTGCCTCGGTAACGCCTGTTAACTGGGTAACTCCTTTTCCCTGGGTAACTCCTTTTGCCTGTGGAACTCCTGTTGCCAAGCTCCTCTCTGTTACCATGGTAACTCCTGTTGTCGTGCTCCTCTCCAATACCTGGGTATCTTCTTTTGCATTGGTAACTACTGTTGCCTGGGTAACTCCTGTTGCCATGCTCCTCACTGTTACGTGCGTAACTCCTGTTGCCTGGGTATCTCTGGTTGTCAAGCTCCTCTCTGTTACGGGGGACATCTCCGTTGCCTGGGTAATTCCTCTTGCCTCAGTAACGGCTGTTCCCTGGGTAGCTCTTTTTGCCAAGCTCCTCGCTGTTACTGGGGTCCCCTGTTGCCTGGGTAACTCCTGTTGCCTGGGTAACTCATGTTGTCAAGCTACTCTCTGTTGTCTGTGTCCTATCAGTTGCTTGTGTAACTCCTGTTGACTGGGTAAATCCTGTTGTCAGGCTCCTCTCTGTTATCTCGGTCCTCTCTGTTGCCTGGGTAACTCCTGTTGCTTGGGTAACTCCTGTTGCCAAGCTTCTCTCTTTTACCGGAGTACTCTCTGTAGCCTCGGTAATTCCTGCTGCCTCGGTAACTCCTGTTGCCTGGGTAACTCCTGTTGCCAATCTCTATACTGTTACCTGGGTAATTCCTGTTGCGTGGGTATCTCTTGTTGCCTGGGTAACTCCTGTTGCCAAGCTTCTCTCCGTTACCGGTGTCCACTCTGTTGCCTGGTAAGTCCTGTTACCTGGGTAACTCTTGTTGCTATGTTCCTCTTTGTTACCGCCGTCCACTCTGTTGCCTTGGTAACTCCTGTTGCCTGGGTAACTCCTGTTGTCAAGCTCCACTGTGTAACCTGGGTTCTCACTGTTGCCTTGGTAATTTCTCTTGCCTGGGTAACTCCTGTTGCCTGGGTAACTCCTGTCGCCAAGCTCCTCACTGTTACCGGGGTCCAGTGAGTTGCCTGGTAACTCCTGTTACCTGGGTAACTCCTGTTGTCAAGCTCCTCTATTTTACCTATGTCCTCACTGTTGCCTGGGTAACTACTGTTCCCAGAGTAACTCCTGTTTCCAAGCTCCTGTGTATTTCCTGGGTAACTCCTGTTTCCTGGGTAACTCCTGTTGCCTGGGTAACTCCTGTTTATTGGGCAACTCCTGTTGCCAAGATCCTCTCTGTTACCTGGGTTCCTCCTGTTGCCAAGATGCTCTCTGTTACCTGCGTCCTCTCTGTTGCCTGGGTAACTACTTTTGCCAGGGTAACTCCTGTTGCCAAGCTCCCCTCTATAACCTGGGTAACTCCTGTTGCCTGGTAACTCCTGTTCCCCAGCTACTCTCTGTTACGGAGGTCCTCCATATTGCCTGGGTAACTCTAGTTGCCTGGGTAACTCCTGTTGCCAAGCTCCCCTCTGTTACCTGGTTAAACCCTTTTGCCAAGCTCCTCTCTGATACCTGGGTACTCTCTGTTGCCTGGATAACTACTGTTGCCAGGGTAACTCCTGTGGCCAAGCTCCTCACTATTACCTGGGTTAATTCTGTTGGCTGGGTATCTCCTGTTGCCTGGGTAACTCCTGTTGCCAAGCTCTTCTCTGTTACAAGGGTCCTGTCTGTTGCCTAGGTAATTTCTGTTTTCTCAGTAACTCCTGTTGCCTGGGTAACTCCTGTTGCCAACCTCCTCTCTCTTACCAGGTTCTTCTCTGTTGCCTGGGTAATTCCTGTTGCCTCAATAAGTCCTGTTGCCTGGGTAACTACTGTTGACTCTGTAACTTCTGTTGCCAAGCTCCTTTCTATTACCTGGTTAACTTCTGTTGCCAAGCTACTCTCTGTTAACAGGGTCCTCTCTGCTGCCTGGGTAACTACTGTTTCCAGAGTAACGCCTGTTGCCAAGGTCCTCGCTATTACCTGGGTAACTCCTGTTGCCTGGGTAACTCCTGTTGCCAAACTCCTCTCTGTTACAGGGGTCCTCCTTGTTGCCTGGGTAACTCCTGTTGCCTGGGTAACTCCTGTTGCCTGGTAACTCCTGTTGTCAAGCACTTCTCTGTTACCTGGGTCCTCTGTGTTGCCTGGGTAACTACGGTTGTCAGGGTAACTCCTGTTTCCGAGCTCCTCTCTATTACCTGCGTAACTCCTGTTGCCTGGGTTACTCCTGATTCCCGGGTAACTCCTGTTGCCAAGCTCCTCTCTGTTACCTGGGTAAATCCTGTTGCAAGCCTCCTCTCTTTTACCTGGCTACTCTCTGTTACCTGGGTAACTACTGTTGCCAGGGTAACTCCTGTTCCCAAGCTCCTCTCGATTTCTTGGGTAAAACCTGTTGCCTGGGTAACTCTTGTTGCCTGGGTAACTCTTGTTGCCAAGCTTCTCTGTTACCGGGGTCCTCTCTGTTCCCTGGGTAATGCCTGTTGACTCGGTAACTCCTGTTGCCTGGTTAACTCTTGTTGCCTGGGTAATTCCTGTTACCTAGGTAACTCCTGTTGCGAAGCTCCTCTCTGTTACCTGGATGCGTTCTATTGCCTGGGTAAATACTGTTGCCATGGTAACTCTTGTTGTCAAGCTGCTCTCTATTAGTTGGGTCACTCCTGTTTACTGTGTAACTCCTGTTGCCTGGGTAACTGCTGTTGCATCGGTAACTTCTGTTGCCAAGCTCCTCACTGTTACCTGGGTAACACCTGTGGCCTGGGTATCTTTTGTTGGCTGGGCAACTCGTGGTTCCTGGGTAAGTCCTGTTGCCAAGCTCCTCTCTGTTTCCAGGGTGACTCCTGTTTCCAAGCTCCTCTCTATTACCTGGGAAACGCCTGTTGCCTGGGTAACTCCTGTTGCCTGGGTAAGTCCTTTTGCCAACCTCCTCACTGTTACCTGGGTAACTCCTGTTGCCAAGCTCCTCTCTATTACCTGGGTAACTCCTGTTGCCTGGGCAACTTCTGTTGCCTGCGTAACTCCTGTTGCCAAGCTCCTCTCTGTTACGGGGGTCCTCCGTGTTGCCTGTGTAACTCCTGATGCCTGGTTAACTCCTGTTGCCAAGCATCTCTCTGTTACAAGTGTCCTGTCTGTTGCCTGTGTAACTCCTGTTGCCTGGGTAACTCCTGTTGCCAAGCTACTCACTGTTACCTGGGTAACTCCTGTTTCCTGGGTAACTCCTGTTGCCGGGGTAAGTCCTTTTGCCAACCTCCTCACTGTTACCTGGGTAAATCCTGTTGCCAAGCTCTTCTCTATTACCCGGGTAACTCCTGTTGCCTGGGTAACTTCTGTTGCCTGCGTAACTTCAGTTGCCATGCTCCTCTCTGTTACCGTGGTCATCCCTGATGCCTGCGTAACTCCTGTTGCCTGAGTAACTCCTTTTGTCTGGGTAAATTCTTTCACCAATCTCCTCTCTGTTACCGGGGTCTTCCCTGTTTCCTCCGTAACTCATGTTGCCTGGCGAACTCATGTTGCCAAGCTCTTCTCTGTTACTGGGGTCCTCTCTGTTGCCTGGTAAATTCCTGTTGCCTTGGTAACTCCTGTTTTCTGGGTAACTCCTGTTGCGAAGCTACTCACTGTTACCTGGGTAACTCCTGTTGCATGGGTAACTCCTTTGGCCAACCTCCTCACTGTTACCTGGGTAACTCCTGTTGCCAACCTCCTCTCTATTACCTGGGTAACTCCTGTTGCCTGGGTAACTTCTGATGCCTGCATAACTCCTGTTGCCAAGCTCGTCTCTGTTACCGGGGTCCTCCGTGTTGCCTGGGTAACTACTGTTGCCTGTTTAACTCCTGTTGCCAAGCATCTCTGTGTTATAAGGGTCCTGTCTATTGCCTGGGTGATTCCTGTGGCCTGGGTAACTCCTGTTGCCTGGGTAACTCCTTTTGCATTGGTAACTCCTGTTTCCTGGGTAACTCCTGTTGCGAAGCTCCTCTCTGTTACCGTGGTCATCCCTGATGCCTGGGTAACTACTGTTGCCTGGATAACTCCTCTTGCCTTAGTAACTCCTCTTGCCATGCTCCTCTCTGTTACTGGGGTCCTCCCTGTTGCCTGGGTAACTCCTGTTGCCTAAGTAACTCCTGTTGCCAAGCTCCTCTCTGTTACCAGGGTCCTCTCTGTTGCCTAGGTAATTTCTGTTTTCACAGTAACACCTGTTGCCAAGCTCCTCTCTATTACCTTGGTAACTCCTGTTCCCTGGGTAATCCTGTTGCCTGGGTAATTCCTGTTGCCAAGCTTCTCTGTGTTACCGGTGTCCTCCCTGTTGCCTGTGTATCTCCTTTTACCTGGGTAACTCATGTTGCCCAGCTCCTCTCTTTTAGCGGGGTCCTCCCGGTTGCTTGGGTAATTCCTGTTGCCTGGGTAACTCCTGTTGCCTCGGTAAGTCCTGTTGTCAAGCTCTTCTCTGTTACCTGGGTCCTCTATGTTGCCTGGGTAACTACGGTTGTCAGGGTAACTCCTGTTGCTGAGCTCCTCTCTGTTACTTGAGTAACTCCTGTTGCATGGGTAACTCCTGTTGCCAAGCTACTCTCTGTTCCCTGGGTAACTCCTGTTTCCAAGCTCCCCTCTGTTACCTGGGTCTGCTCTGTTGCCTGCATAACTACTATTTCCAGGGTAACTCCTGTTGCCCAGCTCCTCTCTTTTACCTGGGTCCTCTCTGTGGCCTGGGTAATTCCTGTTGCCTGGGTAACTCCTGTTGCCTGCGTAACTCCTGTTGTCAAGCTCTTATCTGTTACTGGGGTCCACTATGTTGCCTGGGTAACTACGGTTGTCAGGGTAACTCCTGTTGCTGAGCTCCTCTCTATTACTTGGTTAACTCCTGTTGCATGGGTAACTCCTGTTGCCAAGCTACTCTCTGTTCCCTGAGTAACTCCTGTTTCGAAGGTCCCCTCTGTTACCTGGGTCTGCTCTGTTGCCTGCGTAACTACTGTTTCCAGGGTAAATCCTGTTGCCAAGCTCCTCTCTATTATCTTGGTAACTTCTGTTGCCTGGGTCACTCCTCTTGCCAAGTTCCTCTCTGTTACCAGGGTCATCCCTGTTGCTTGGGTAACTCCTGTTGCCGGGGTAACTCCTGTTGCCGAGCTCCTCTCTGTTCCCTGGGTAACTCTTGTTGCCTGGGTAACTCCTGCTGCCAAGCATCTCTCTGTTATCCTGGCAACAGGAGTTACCGAGGCAAAAGTAGTTACCCAGGAAACAGGACCCAGGTAACAGAGAGGAGCTTGGCAACAGGTGTTACCCAGGTAACAGTGAGGAGCTTGGCAACAGGAGTTACCCAGGCAACAGGAGTTACCCAGGCAACAGAGAGCACACAGATATCCGAGAGGAGCTTGACAACAGGAGACACCCAGGCAACAGGAGTTAGCCACACAACAGGATTTACCCAGGTAACAGTGAGGAGCTTGGCAACAGGGGGTACCCAAGCAACAGGAGTTACCGAGGCAACAGGAATTATCCAGGCAACAGAGAGGACCCCGGTAAAGGAGAGGAGCTGGGCAACAGTAGTTACCCAGGCAACAAGAATTAACCAGGCAACAGTGAGTACCCCGGTAATAGACAGGAGCATGGCTACAGGAATTACCCAGGCAACAGAGAGGATCCAGGTAACAGAGAGGAGCTTGACAACAGGATTTACCCAGTCAACAGGAGTTACCCAGGCAACAGATAGGACCCAAATAACAAAGAGGAGCTTGTCAACAGGAGTTACCCTGGCAAGAGTAGTTACTCAGGCAACAGAGAGCACCCAGGTAACACAGAGGAGCTTGGCAAGAGGAGTTACCCAGGTAACAGAGAGGAGCTTGGCAACAGGTGTTACCAATTAAACAGGAGTTACCCAGGTATTAGAGAGGAGCTCGGCAACGGGAGTTACCCAGGTAACAGTGAGGAGCTTGGCAACAGGGGTTAGCCCCGAAAAAGGATTTTCCCAGGCAACAGAGAGCACACAGATAACAGAGAGTAGCTTGACAAAAGAGTTACCCAGGTAATAGGAGTTACCGAGGCAGCAGGAATTACCCAGGCAACAGAGAGGACCCCTTTAACAGAGAGGAGCTTGGCACCAGGTGTTACCCCGGCAACAGGAGTTACCCAAGCAACAGGGATGACCCTGGTAACAGAGAGGAGCTTGACAAGAGGATTGACCCAGGCAACAGAAGTTAGCAAGATAATAGAGAGGAGCTTGGCAACAGGATTTACCCTGGAAAGAGTAGTTACGCAGGCAACAGAGCAGACCCAGGTAACAGAGGGGAGCTTCGAAACAGGAGTTACTCAGGGAACAGAGAGTAGCTTGGCAACAGGAGTTACCCATGCAACAGGAGTTACCCAAGTAATAGAGAGGAGCTCAGCAACAGGAGTTACCCTGACAACCGTAGTTACCCAGGCAACATAGTGGACCCCAGTAACAGATAAGAGCTTGACAACAGGAGTTACACAGGCAACAGGAGTTACCCAGGCAACAGGAATTACCCAGGCCACAGAGAGTACCCCGGTAAAAGAGAGGAGCTGGGCAACAGGAGTTACCCAGGCACAAGGACATACCCTGGCAACAGGGAGGACACCGGTAACACAGAGAAGCTTGGCATCAGGAGTTACCCAGGCAACAGGGTTACCCAAGGAACAGGAGTTACCCAGGTTATAGAGAGGAGCTTGGCAACAGAAGTTACCCAGGCAACATATAGGACCCTCATAGCAGACAGGAGCTTGCAACAGGAGTTATCCAGGCAACAGGAGTTACCCAGGCAACAGGGAGGACCACGGTAACAGAGAGGAGCTTGGCAAAAAGAGGTACCCAGGGAACACCAGATACCGAGGCAACAGGAATTACCCAGGCAACAGAGAGGACACCGGTAACAGAGAGTTGCTTGGCAACAGGAGTTACTCAGACAACAGGAGTTACCCAGGCAACAGGAGTTACAAGGCAATAGAGAGGAGATTGGCAACAAAATTTACCCTGGCAAAAATAGTTATCCAGGCAACAGAGAGGACCAATGTAGCAGAGGGAAGCTTGGCAACAGGAGTTACCCAGGGAACAGAGAGTAACTTGGCAACAGGAGTGACCCATGCAACAGGAGTTTCCCAGGTAATAGAGAGGAGCTCAGCAACAGAAGTTACCCAGGCAACAGGAGTTATCCAGGCCTCAGGAGTTACCCAGGCAACAGGAGTTACCCAGGCAACAGGGATTACGCCGGTAACAGAGAGGAGCTTGGCAGGAGGAGTTACTCAGGCAACAGGATTTACCAAGGTAATGGAGAGAAGCTAGGAAACAGGATTTACCCTGGCAACAGTAGTAACCCACGCAACAGAGCAGATCCAGGTAATAGAGGGGAGCTTAGCAACAGGAGTTACCCAGGTAATAGAGAGTAGTTCGGCAACAGAAATTACCCTCGCAAGCGTAGTTACCCAGTCAACATAGAGGACCCAGGTAACAGAGAAGAGCTTGGCAACAGGAGTTACCGAGGCAAAAGGAGTTATCCAGGCGACGGGAGTTACCCAGGCAACAGGGAGGACCCCGGTAACAGAGAGGAGCTTGGCAACAGGAGTTACCCAGGCAAGAGTAGTTACCCAGGCAACAGGAGTTACGGAGGTAATAGAGAGGAGCTTGGCAACGGGAGTTACCCTGGCAACAGCAGTTACAGAGGCAACAGAGAGGACCTACGAACAGAGAGTACCTTGGTAACAGGAGTTACCCAGGTATCAGAGAGGAGCTTGGGAACAGGAGTTACCCAGGCAAAAGGAGTTACCCAGGCAACAGGGAGGATCCGGTTAACAGAGAGGAGATTGGTAACAGAAGTTACCCAGGCAAAAGGAGTTACTCAGGCAACAGGAGTTACTCAGGCATCAGGGATGACCACGGTATCAGAGAGGAGCTTGGCAACAGGAGTTACCCTGGTAACAGAGAGGAGCTTGGCAACAGGAGTTACCCAGGCAACAGGAGTTACTGAGAAGACAGACATTACCTAGGCAACAGACAGGACCTTGGTAACAAAGAGGAGCTTGGCAACAGGAGTTACTCAGGCAAGAGGAGTTACCCAGGAAACAGGGAGGACCCAGGTAACAGAGAGGAGCTGGGCAACAGGAGTTACCCAGGCAACAGGAGTTACTCAGGCAAGAGGGATGACCATGGTAACAGAGAGGAGCTTGGCAAAAGGACTTACCGAGGCAATAGGAGTTACCCAGGCAACAGGAGTTACCCAAGTAACAGTGAGGAGTATGGGTACAGGTTTTACCCAGGCAACAGGAGTTACCCAGGCAACAAGACTTACTCAGGCAACAGGGATGACGACGGTAACAGATAGGAGCTTGGAAAGAGGAGTTACCCAGGAAACAGGAGTTACCCAGGCAACAGGAGTTACCCAGGCAACAGGAGTTACCGAGGCAGCAGGATTTACCCAGGCAACAGAGAGGACCCCGGTAACAGAGAGAAGCTTGGCAACAGGAGTTACCCGGGCAACAGGAGTTACCCAGGCAACAGGAGTTATTGAGGCAACAGGAATTACCCAGGGAATATAGAGGACCCTGGTAACAGAGAGGAGCTTGGCAACAGGAGTTACCCAGGCAACAGGAGTTACCTAGGAATCAGGGAGGACCCCAGTAACAGAGTGGAGCTTGGCAACAGGAGTTACCAAGGCAATAGGACTTACCGAGGCAACAGGAATTACCCAGGATACAGAGACGACACCAGTATCAGATAGGAGTTTGGCAACAGGAGTTATCCAGGGAACAGGAGTTACACAGGCGACAGGGAGGACCACGGTAACAGAGAGGAGCTTCGCAAAAAGAGGTACCCAGGGAACACCAGATACCGAGGCAACAGGAATTACCCAGGCAACAGCTGGGGCTAGTGTTAGGGTTAGGGCCATGGCTATGGCTCGGGTTAGGGCTAAGGCTAGGTCTAGTGTGAGGGTTAAGGCTAAGATTATGGCTAGGGCTAGGTTTAGGGCTAGGGTTAGGGCAAGGGCGAGGTTTAGGTTTTGGGCTAGGGCTAGGGCAAGGGCTAGGATTAGGGTTAGAGCTAGGGCTAGGGCTATGGTTAGGGCTTCGGCTAGAATTAGGTTTAGGGTTAGCGTTAGGTGTAGGGCTAGTGCTAGGGCTAGTGTGAAGTTTGGGATTAAATTTAGGGCTAAGGTTATGGCTAGGGCTAGGTGTAGGGTTAGGGCAAGTGCTAGGTTTATGGTTTGTGTTAATGATATGGTTAGGTTGAGGTTTACGGCTAGTGCTAGCGTGATGTTTATGGTTAGGGTTTGGGTTAGTGTTAGGGCTAGGTTTAGGTTTAGGTTTATGGTTAAGGTTAGGGCTAGGGCTAGGGTTAGGTTTAGGGTTAGGGCTAGTGCTAGGGTCAGGGCTAAGGCTAGGGTTAGGCTAGGGTTAGGGTTAGGGTTTGGGCTAGGGCTAAGGCTTTAGGTTTAGGGGTAGGATTAGTGTTCGAGTTAGGGCTAGGGCTAGGTTTGGGTTTAGGGTTAGATTTAGGGCTAGGGCTAGGTTAGTGTTAGGGCTAGGGTTAGGGCTATTGCTATGGCTAGGTTTAGGACTAGGTCCATGATTAGGCTTAGAGCTAGTGCTAGGCTTAGGGTAAGGGCTAGGTTTAGTGCTAGGGCTAGAGTTAGGTTTAGGGTTACTCTTAGGGTTAGGGCTAGAACTAGTGTTAGGGCTATGGCTAGGGCTAGGGTTAGGGGTACAGTTAGGATTAGGGTTAGGGTTAGGGTTAGAGTTAGTGCTATTTTTAGGATTAGGATTAGTTTTAGGGATAGGGCTAGTGTTAGGCCTAGGACTACGGTTAAGGCTAGGTTTAGGGGTAGGGCTAGGGCTAGGTCTAGGTCTAGGGCTAGGTCTAGGGCTAGGTCTCGGGCTAGGACTTGGGATAAGGTTAGGGATAGGTTTATGGTTATGGTTATGGTTAGGGTTATGGTTAGGGCTATGTTTAGGGTAAGGTTTAGGTTTAGGGTTAGGGCTAGTGCTAGGGTTAGGTCTAGGCCTGGGTTTAGGGTTAGGGTTAGGTTTAGGGCTAGGGCTAAGGCTACGTCTAGGACTAGGGCAAGTATTAGAGTTAGGGCTAGGGCTAGTGTTAGGGCTAGGGCTACGGTTAGCGTTAGGGTTAGCATTAGGATTAGGGTGAGGGGTAGGTGTAGGGCTAGGTTTAGTTGTAGGGCTAGAGTTAGGTTTAGTGTTAGGGTTAGTGTTAGGGATAGAACTAGTGTTAGGGCTATGTCTTGGGATAGGGTTAGGGCTAGGTCTAGATTTAGGGGTACAGTTAGGATTAGTGTTAGGTTTAGGGTTAGGGTTAGAGTTAGTGCTATTGTTAGGGTTAGGGTTAGGGTTAGTTTTAGGGATAGGGCTAGTGTTAGGGCTAGGGCTAGCGTCATGGCTAGGTTTAGGTGTAGGGCTAGGGTTAGGGCTAGGGCTAGGACTTTGGATAAGGCTAGGGAAAGGTTTATGGTTATGGTTAGGGTTAAGGTTAGGGCTAGGTTTAGGGTAAGGTTTAGGTTTAGGGTTAGGGCTAGGGTTAGGGTTAGGGCTAGGCCTGGGTTTAGGGTTAGGGTTAGGGTTAGAGCTAGGGATAGAGTTAGGGTTAGGTCTAGGGCCTGGGCTAGGGTTAGGGGTAGGTCTATGGCTCGGTTTGAGACTAGGGCTAGGGCTAGGGTTAGGGTTAGGGTTACGCTTAGGGTTAGGGTTAAGCTTAGGGCTAGGGATAGGTTTAGGGCTAGTTTTATGGTTAGGCTATGTTTGGGGCTAGGACTCGGGTTAGGGCTAGGGTTAGAACTAGGGCTAAGGTTAGGGTTAAGGTTAGGGCTAGGGCTTGGGTTAGGTATTAGTCTAAGGCTAGGGCTACGTTTAGGACTAGGGCTAGGTTTAAATTTAGGATTAGGTTTACGTTTAGGGTTAGGTCTAAGGCTACATCTAGGACTAGCGCAAGGATTAGAGTTAGGGCTAGGGCTAGGGCTAGTGTTAGGTCTAGGTCTATGGTTAGGGTTAGGGTTAGCATTAGGCCTAGGGTTAGGGTTAGGGTTAGGGCTAGGGCTAGGGCTCGGGGTAGTGCTAGGGCTAGGTTTAGTGCTAGGGCTAGGGCTACGGTTAGGACTAGGGCTAGGATTAGGGTTAGGACTAGGTTTAGGGCTAGGGCTAGGTTTAGGGTTAATGTTAGGGCTAGGTTTAGGGTTAGGGTTTGTGTTAGACTTAGGGTTAGTGTTAGTGCTCGGGCTAGAGCTTGGGCTGGGACTAGGGCTAGGGTTAGTGTTAAAGTTAGGGATAGGGTTAAGTTTAGGGTTAGGGCTAGGTTTCTTTTTAGGGTTAGGTTTACGGCTAGGGCTAGAGTTAGGGTTAGGGCTAGGGTTAGGGCTAGCGTTTGGATTAGAGCTAAGGATAGGGCTAGGGTTAGGATTATGTCTAGGTCTAGGCCTAGGGTTAGGGCGAGTGCTAGTTGTAGGGTTAGGATTAGTGTTAGGCCTATGGCTAGGGCTAGAGCTAGGTTTAGGGCTAGGGCTACAGTTAGTGCTAAGGTTGGTGCTAGTACTAGGTTTAGGTATAGGGCTAGGGGTAGGACTAGGTTTAGGGCTTGATATAGTGTTAGGGTTAGCGTTAGGTTTCGGTTAGGGCTAGGGCTAGGATTAGGGTTAGCCTAGGGCTACAGCTAGGGTTTGGTTTAGGTTTAGGGCAAGGTTAGGGCTAGGTTTAGGCTTAGGGCTATGTTATGTTTAGGGCTAGGGCTTGGGTTAGGGCTAGGGCTAGGATTAGGTTTAGGACTAGTGCTAGGGATAGGTTTAAGGCTAGGGTTACAGTTAGGTTTAGGCCAAGGTTAGGTTTAGGGTTAGGGTTAGTGTTAGGGCTCGGGCTAGAGCTCGGAATTGGGCTAGGGCTTGAGCTAGAGTTAGGGCTAGGGTTAGGGTTAGAGTTAGGCTAGGTCTAGGGTTAGGGATAGGGTTAGCATTAGGGCGAGGGTGAGGTCTAGGGATACGGATAGGTTTAGGTCTAGGGCATGGTTCACACTTGGGCTTGGGTTAGGCCCTAGCCCTAACTGTAACCACAGCCCTACCGAGGACTCTAACATTAGCCTTATCCCTAACCCTAGCCCTAGCCCTAGACCTAGTTGTAACCATAAACCTAACCATGACCCTAACCCTAACCCTATACGTAGACCTAACCCGAGCCCTAGCCCTAACCATAACACTAACCCTAACCATAGACCTAAACCTAAACTGAGCACGAGCCCCAACCTTAGCCCTAGCGCTCGCACTAGCCCTAACCCTAAACCTAGCCCTAGCCCTAGCCCTGGCCCTAACCTGAGCCGTAGCTCTAGCCCTAAACCTAACCCTAACCCTGTTCCTAACCCTAACCCTAAACCTAAACCTAAACCTAAATCTAGCCTAGCCCTAACACTAACCATAACTGTAGCCCTAGCCCTAACTATAGCCTGATCCCTAGACCTAAGCCTAGCCCTACCCTATCCCTAACCCTAGCCCTAGTCCTAGACCTTGCCCTAGCCCTAGCATAGCACTGGCCTAGCCCTAACCATAACCATAATCATAACTTGAACCCTAACCCTAATCCTAACCCTAGCCCTAACCCCAAACCTAGACCTAACCCTAGCCCTAGCCCTTGCCATAACCCTAACCCTAGCACTCTTCCTAGCCCTAGCCCTAGCCCTAAACCTAATCCTAGACCTAGCCCTAGCCCTAGCCCTTACACGAACCCTACCCCTAGGCTTAACACTAAACCTAGACCTAGCCCGAGCACGGGCCCTAACACTAACCCTAACGCTAACCCTAGCCCTAGCCCTAAACTTAGTCCTAGACCTAGCACTAACCCTAGCCCTAGCCCTAACCGTAACCCTAGCCCTAACCCTAAACATAACACTAACTCTAACCCTAACACTAAACGTAGATGTAGCAGTAAACCTAGTCCTAGCCCTAGCCCAAACCCTAACCCTAGCCCTTGCCCTAGACCTAGCCTTAACAATAACCGTAGGCCTAGACCTAAAACTAGCCCTACCCTATTCCTAACCCTAGCCCTCATCCTAACACCAACTCTATCCCTAACCCTAAGCCTAACCCTAACAATAATCCTAACCCTAGTCGTAAACCTAGATTTAGCCCTAATGCTAAACCTAGCCCTAGACATAGCCTTTGCCCTAGCCCTAGACCTAACCTTAGCCTTAACCCTAACCTTATCCCTAGACCTAGCTCTAAACCTAACATTAACCCTAACCCTAACACTAACCCTAGTCCTAAACCTAACCCTCGCCCTATTCCTAGCCCAAACTCTAGCCCTAGGCCTAACCCTAGCCCTACCCCTAAAGCTAGCCCTAGCCCTAGCCCTAACCCTATATCTAGCCATAACCCTAATCCTAGCCGTAGCCCTAAACCTAGCCCTAGCCTTATCCCTAATACTAACCCTAGCCCTAGACGTAGCCCCAGCACTAGCCCTAACCCTAAACCTAGCCCTAGTGCTAATCCAAACCCTAACAATTACCCTAACACTAACCCTAGCCCTAGCCGTAATCCTAGCCTTAGCCCTAATGCTAAATATAGCACTAGCCCTAGCCATAACCCTAGCCATACACCTAACCTTAGACTTAAACCTAATCTTATCCCTAGTCCTATCTCTAAACCTGACACTAACCCTAACCCTAGTCCTAAACCTAACCGTAGCCCTAGCCCTAGCTCTAGCCCTAACTGTTACCCTAGCTGTACGGCACACCTTAACATTAGCCCTATCCCAAACCGTAGCCCTAGACCTAGCACTAGCTCTAACCATAAACCTAACCGTGACCCTAACCCTATCCCTAGATATAGACCTAACACGAGCCCTAGCCCTAACCATAACACAACCCTACCATAGCCCTAACCCTAGCACTAGCCCTAGGCCTAATTCATACCCTAGCCTTAGCCCTATCCCTAAACGTAACCCTAGCCCTAAACCTAGCCCTAGCCCTTGACTTAGCCCTAACCCTAACCACAACCCTAACACTAAATGTAAATGTACCCTGAGCCCTAACCGTAGTGCGACCCCTAGACCTATGCCTACCCCTACCCTATCCCTAACCCTAAATCTAGCCCAAGTCCTGGACCTATCCCTAGCACTAATCCTAACCCTAGCACTAACTGCAGCACTAGACCTATACCAAGACCTAACCCTAACCGTAACCCTATTACTAAACCTAGACCTTGCCCTACCCTAGTCCTAGCCATGACTCTAGATCTAGCCCTATCCCTAGCCCTAACCCTAGCCCTATCCCTCGCCCTAGACTTAACCCTAAACTTAGGCATAGTCCTAACCCTAACCCTAACCCTAACACTAAACTTAACCCTAGCCCTAATCCTAAAACTAATCCTAACCCTAAACCGAACCCTAGCCCTAAGTTTAGGACTAGCCTTAGCCCTAACACTAATCCTAGCTATAGTCCCCTAGCCCTAGCCCTAGCCCTAACCCTTGCGCTAGCACTAACCCTAGCCCTAGCCCTACTCCTAACCCTAACCCTAAACATAAACCTATCTCTAACCCTCACCCTAAACCTAACACTAAACCTAGCCCTAGTCCTAACCCTAGCACTAGCCCTGCCCCTAACCATAACCATAGCCCTACCCCTAGCCTTAGCCCTATCCATAACCCTAGCCCTATAACTAACCCTAGCCCTAGCGCTAAACCTAAACTTACCCTTACCCCTAAACCTGACTCTATCATAGCCCTAACCATAGCCCTAACCCTAACCCTAGCCCTAGTGCTAAACCTCGCCCTAGCCGTAGTCCTAGCCCTAGCCTGAGCCTGAGCCCTGACCCTAGCACTAGCCCTAAACCTAGCCCTAGCCCTAGCCATAATGCTAGCCATTGCCCCAGTACTATCCCTAAGCCGAGACCTAGCCCTAGTCAAAAATCTTCCTCATGGCTGAGCCTAAGGGCTTGGGAATCCCCTCAGCACTCACTAGTAATTCAGTCTCCTGAGCCGAACAACAGTAGACTCTAGAGTTACTAACTACTCTCCCCACAATATCCCAGCAGGGCAGTGAGGCAGTTTAGAATCTCTCAGCTCACAATGGCTGTAACCATGCAACGGTGCATGACTCAGAAGTGATGACACTGCGCATGTGCACAGAGGCCTTGTGTCCACGGGCAAGGGCCCCCAAGCTCAAGTATATGGTCCAGGTGTCTGAAATCTGAGGTTGCTTGTGGGCAGCTCTGGGTTCATTTTGCCTCATGATTGCATCCATTTATTCAATCTAGAATGCCCAGGAAAGATGTACCTTTCCATTCTTTGCCTTGGTACTGCATTCACTTGTCAATTTGTGACTACTGTACCGGTATTATGACAGCTGATCCTTGATTTTCATACCCTGTTGTTGCAACCCACCTTCAATTTGTCACTTAAATCCTTCAATTGTCTTTCAAAAGGTGGGTTTGGATGAAGTTAATCAGTTCATGAATACAACACTACTATTGACAGTTCATTGTTGGCAGTGTCACAACATTTGTCTGTCTGACGATTTTGCCAATATTTGAGTATTTCATCATATTTTTGTCCTTATTAAACTGCATGGAATTTACCAACACCAGGAAGCATAGATCATATAGACATAATACAATTTTTAAACTTAGACATCATTAGAAATTCTGACAAAAATACATCAAGTGAAATAATTGAATTAGAGAAACTATATGAAACCTTGGGGTAAAATCATGGAAGAGTATAGCTGAAATTCAAGGATCAATCTTTAATGACTCTTACAGGTTTCTTAGGGTGAAACCCTTATATTATAATATGTTCAGATTACGATTTGGTATTTATACTTCTAAGTTATATATACATCTGTAACTCAAATGCTATGAAGTAGTAAATATTTCCCCTTAATACATACATAAGCTTGCCATCTAGTGGAAAAGAACCTACTGCCTTTCAAGCCTACGAATTCAGAAGGAAAACATTCAGTTCATGCTACTATGTTTTTCTGAGTTTTCAGAAATGGATTACAGCAAAGAAAGACTATTTCTGGCGAACTAGGAGATTGTTTCAGCCGTTTTCTTAAAAGCACTGAGTCCAGGCTGTGGGTAGTACTTCTACACACTTTTACCTCCTAAATAGTACATATAGCTGCTTCCAAGTGGAGGCAGCGTTAGACCTTTGAAATTTGAAGGTTTGTTTGAATATTCACTAGCAAATCAAAGACCAATCATGGAATTCCTGATGGCCCAAATTTTAACTGATAAAAATGCACGATTTACACTAGATTAATCGGGGATCACTGCAGAAATTATATATACGTGTAACCATTATGCTGCACACATGCAATTTGAAGGTGAACTGTAATGGAAAAAATTGAATTAAGAATTAAGAAAACAAAGAAACAATAGTCAATACACTAAAAACCAAGACATGCTTCCTTTGCTTGGAAATCCCATTTTACAATGTTATTTTTAACAGTGAAAAATTCATTACATTAAGATATCTTTACTGAATTAATAAGTGTTTTCATTTCTGTTATGCTGTGTAGAATCAAGCATAAAGTATAACTTTGCAGTTATTTGTTGCTTTTAATTTTTCATTAGCAGTTTATGTCTGGATTCCAACTATTTTACATGTTATACTACAATGGAAAACTATTTTTATTGTACTTCCCCCATGCATTATCATTTAAAATTTTGGCTATGCATTTTCTTTCTTTCTTTCTTTCTTTCTTTCTTTCTTTCTTTCTTTCTTTCTTTCTTTCTTTCTTTCTTTCTTTCTTTCTTTTTTCTTTCTTTCTTTCTTTCTTTCTTTCTTTCTTTCTTTCTTTCTTTCTTTCTTTCTTTCTTTCTTTCTCTCTTTCTTTGTGTCTTTCTTTCAATTGTGGAGTTGGGGGAGGAGAAGAGTGTTGGAGAATTGGGGGATTGGAACAGTGTTGGGGAATTGGGCCAGGGGAACAGCCAAGTTGTTGTCTTTCAATCTTTGTGAAGTGTGCAACATGCTCAGCTCCAAGTCGAGTTCAGCTGATTACCTCAAGATGCTGTGTTCAATTAGATGCAGGTAGGCATAGCCACCATTTCATGCAGGAGTCAAACTGGCAGCCTTGTTGTTAAGAATGTGTGCTCTATCATGATACACCCGGACAGCAGCAGCTCAATTCAAGGTGCCAAGTACAGTAGGCAATCTTGTTGTTAGTAGCACGTGCTCTCACCAGCTGAACCATCCTGCCACCTGTTGGCAGCTCAGTGGCAACTCACCTCGGATGCAGTGCCACTGGCCCACATGGGCATCAAACAGGCCATCCTGTTGCTCAGAGTGCGCTCCTAACCAAGCGAGATACTTGAACAGTACTGCTCTGTATTTTCTTAATGGTGTATTTGATGGACTAAAGTTGTTAAAATTTTGAAATTCAATTTTTCTTCTGCTCCACATCCTCCTCCTCCTCCTCCTTCTTCTTCATCATCTTCTCCTTCTCCTTCTTCTTTATTATTTTATTATTGGTTAGAGCTTTCTGTGTCCTATTCATAGATTTCAAAACAAGTAATCTGTGTATTCTTCTTCTCTTTTTTGTTCTTTTTGAGGGCTGTGTCCCTGGCCCTCATATGTGGGATGTAACCGGGGCCACTGGCTTCCCAATCCCGCACTTAACCGCCACGCCACTTGGCCAGCCCTAGCATATAAAATTATGATCTAAAAGTGTGAACATCTGTCCAGCCACATGGCTCAGTTGGTTAGGAGTTGGCGTAGAGCACACGCTCTGAGCAACAGGGACACCAGTTTGATTCCCATACGGGGCAGTGAATGCTTCGCCTGAGCAGAGCTAACACTGAGCTGCCAAGGAGTGGCAGGATGGCTCAGCTCTTATAACAACCAGATTGCCTGTTCAATGGTGGGCTCCGCCCACCCGCAACTAAAGATTGAACTCGGCACCTTGAGCTGAGCTACCGTCCGGATGGCTCAGTGGATAGGGCATGCACGCTTAACATAAAGGCTTCTGGGTTTTGACTCCCACATAGGGCGGTTGCTAGGCCAACCTACAACTGAGATTGAACACAGCACTTTAAGCTTAGGGGACATGAGCTGCCAACGGGAAGACAGACCCCGACTGGCACCCTCCACAATCAAGATTGAAGGACAAAACTTCGCTGGTTCCCTCCCCCAAATCCCCAACTGTTCCCCTCCCTAACCTTAAACCTAGCCTGAACCCCAACCCTAGCCCTATCGCTTGCACTAGCCCTAACCCTAAGCCTAGCCCTAGCCCTAGCCCTAGACCAAGCATGAGCCCTAAACCTAGCACTAGTCCGAAGCCGTGCCCTAGCTCTAGCCCTAAACCTAACCTTAACCCTGGTCCTAACCCTAACCCTAAGCCTAAACCTAAACTTAAACCTAATCCTAGCCCTAGCCTTTGCCCTAACCCTAACCCTAACCCTAAACCAAAACCTAGCCTAGCCCTAACACTAACCGTAACTGTAGCCCTAGCCATAACCGTTGTCCGATCCGTAGACATATGCTTAGCCCTACCCTATCCCTAACCCTAACCCTAGCCCAAGTCGAAGACCTTGCCCTAGCCCTAGCCCTAGTGTAGCACTAGCCTAGCCCTAACCATAGCCATAACCATAGCCCGAACCGTAACCCTAATCCTAACCCTAGCCCTAACCCAAACCCTAGACCTAACCCTAGCCCTACCCCTAGCCATAACCCTAACCCTATCTCTAGTCCTAGCCCTAGCCTTATACCTAATCCTAGGCCTAGAACTAGCCCTAGACCTTACACGAACCCTACCCCTAGGCTTAGCCCTAAACCTAGCCCTAGCCGTAGCCCTGGCCCTAACACTAACCCTAACCCTAACCATAGCCCTAGCCCTAAACTTAGCCCTAGACGTAGTGCTAACCCTAGCCCTAGTCCTAACCGTAACCGTAAACCTAACCCTAAACCTAACCCTAGCCCTAGCCCTAACCCTAAACATAACACTAAACCTAACACTAAACCTAGCCCTAGCCCTAGCCCAAACCCTAACCCTAGCCCTTGCCCTAGCCCTAGCCTTAACCCTAACCCTAGTCCTAGACCTAAAACTAGCTATAACCCTAGCCCTAGCCCTATTCCTAACCCTAGCCCTAGCCCTAAACCTAACTCTAACCCTAACCTGAACCCTAAAAATAATCCTAGCCATAGCCCTAAACCTGGTCTTAGCCCTAATGCTAAACCTAGCCCTAGACATAGCCCTTGCTCTAGCCCTAGACCTAACCTTAGACTTAACCCTAACCTTATCCCTAGACCTAGCTCTAAACCTAACATTAACCCTAACCCTAACACTAACCCTCGTCCTAGACCTAACCCTAGTCATATTCCCAGCCCAAACCCTAGCCCTAGGCCGAAACCTAGCCCTACCCCTAAAGCTAGCCCTAGCCCTAGCCCTAACACTAACCCTATATCTAACCATAACCCTAATCCTAGCCGTAGCACTAAACCTAGCCCTAGCCTTGTCCCTTACACTAACCCTAGGCTTAGACGTAGCCCTAGCACTGGCCCTAACCCTAAACCTAGCCCTAGTCCTAATCCAAACCCTAACAATTACCCTAACACTAACCCTAGCTCTAGCCCTAATCCTAGCCTTAGCCCTTACCCTAAATGTAGCCCTAGCCCTAGCCGTAACCCTAGCCATAGACCTAACATTAGACTTAAACCTAATCTTATCCCTAGCCCTATCTCTAAACCTAACACTAACCCTAACCCTAGTCCTAAACCTAACCCTAGCACTAGCCCTAAACCTAACCCTAGCCCTAGACCTAGCCCTAACCATTACCCTAGCCCTACCGAGGACCCTAACATTAGCCCTATCCCTAAGCCTAGCCCTAGCAGTAGCTCTAACCATAAACCTAACCGTGACCCTAACCCTAACCCTATATGTAGACCTAACCCGAGCCCTAGCCCTAACCATAACACTAACCCTAGCCGAAGACCTAACCCTAGCACTGGCCCTAGACCTAACTCTTACCCTAGCCTTAGGCCTATCCCTAAACGTAGACCTAGCCCTAAACCGAGCCCTAGCCCTAGCCTTAGCCCTAACCCTAACCATAACCCTAACACTAAACATAAATGTACCCCGAGCCCTAACCGTACTTCGATCCCTAGACCTATGCCTAGCCCTACCCCATCCCTAACCCTGAACCTAGCCCAAGTCCTGGACCTATCCCTAGCCCTAATCCTAGCCCTAGCACTAACCGCTGCTCTAGACCTATACCTAGACCTAACCCTAACCGTAATCCTATCACTAAACCTAGCCCTAGCCCAAACCCTAGCCCTAGCCCTGACTCTAGACCTAGCCCTAGCCCTAACCCTTACCCTAGCCATACCCCTCGCCCTAGACTTAACCCTAAACTTATCCATAGTGTTAACCCTAACCTGACCCTAACACTAAACTTAACCCTAGCCCTAATCCTAAAACGAACCCTAACACTAAACCTAACCCTAGCCCTAAGCTTAGCACTAGCCCTAGCCCTAACTCTAACCCTAGCTATAGTCCTAGCCCTAGCCCTAGCCCTAGGCCTAATCCTTGCCCTAGCACTAACACTAGCCCTATTCCTAACCCTAACCCTAACCCTAAACCTCACCCTAGCCATAACCCTAACCCTAACCCTAAAACTATCTCTAACCCTCATCCTAACCCTAACACTAAACCTCGCCCTAGTCCTAACCCTAGCACTAGCCCTAGCCCTAAACCTACCCATAGCCCTACCCCTAGCCTTTGCCCTATCCAAAACCCTAGCCCTATACCTAACCCTAGCCCTAGACCTAGCCCTAAATCTAACCCTAACCCTAACCCTAAACCTAAACCTAACACTACCATAGCCCTAACCGTAGCCCTAAACCTAACCCTAGCCCTAGTCCTAGCCCTGGCCCTGTCCTATCCCTAACCTTAGTCCTAGCCCTAAACCTAGCCCTAGCCCTAGTCCTAGCCCTAGCCCGAGCCGTGACCCTAGCACTAGCCCTAAACGTAGCCCTAGCCCTAGCCATAATGCTAGCCATAGCCCCAGCACTAACCCTAACCCTAGACCTAGCCCTAGTCAAAAATCTTCTTCATGGCTGAGCCTAAGGGCTTGGGAATCCCCTCAGCACTCACTAGTAATTCAGTTCCCTGTGCCCAACAACAGTAGACTCTAGAGTAGCTAACTATTCTCCCCACAATATGCCAGCAGGGCAGTGAGGCAGTTTAGAATCTCTCAGCTCACAATGGCTGTAACCAAGCAAGGGTGCATGGCTCAGAGGTGATGTCACTGCACATGTGCACAGAGGTCTTGTGGCCAAGGCCAAGGGCACCCAAGCTCAAGTACATGGCCCAGGTGTCTGAAATCTCAGGTTGCTTGTGGGCAGCTCTGGATTCATTTTGCCTCATGATTTCATCCATTTATTCAATCTAGAATGCCCAGGAAAGATGTATCTTTCCATTCTTTGCCTTGGTACTGCATTCACGTGTCAATTTGTGACTACTGTACTGGTATTATGACAGCTGATCCTTGATTTTCATAACCTGTTCTTGCAACCCACCTTCAATTAGTCCCTTAAATCCTTCAATTGTCTTTTTTATTTATGTATACTTTTAATTAGCTTCATGTGTACAACAAAGTGCAATAGTTATACTTTTTACCCCTCAAAGTGACAACCCCCCTCCCTCAATTCTTCCCTCCCACTCCTCCCTCCCGATATCATACTATCTATTACAATTCCTTTGACTCCCTTCCACCATATAATCCACATCCCGTGACTGTCTATATATTCAATTACTGTTGGCATACAATATTATACAACATCAATTTCAGGTATACAGTGCCGTGATCAAGCCTCTACTTCTTCCATGAAGTGGTCTCCCTAACAAAACATGTGACCGTTTGACACCCCACAAAATTTTAACAACATTATATTCCCCGAACTGTCTTTCATATCCCTGTGACAACACTGTAGTTACCTATTTATGCTGTCTAATCCTTTCCCCTTCTCCCTCATCCCCACCCCTCTCCCAACTAGCAACCCTGTTTTTCCTCTATATCTATGAAACTATTTCTGTTTCTTACGCTCATTCATTCAGTTTTTCAAATTCCACGTATAAGTGAGATCATGTGGTATTTGTCTTTCTCTGACTGACTTCTTTCAATCAACATAATAGTCTCTAGGTCCATCCATATTGTTGCAAATGGTACAATTTCATTCTTCTTTATAGTGGAGTAATACTCCATTGTATAATTGTACCACAGTTTCTTAAGCCAGTCATCTACCGATGGGCATTTCGGTTGTTTCCAAGTCTTGGCTATTGTAAATAGCGATGCAATAAACATAGGGGTGCATATATTTTTTCGAATTAGCGTGTTGGATTCCTCTGGGTAGATTCCCAAGAGTGGAATTGCTAGGTCATACGGCAGTTCCATTTCCAGTGTTTTGAGATACCGCCATACTGATTTCCATAATGGCTGCACCAATTTGCAGTCCCAACAACAGTGCACCAGGGTTCCCTTTTCACCACACCCTCGCCAACACTTGTTGTTTGTTGATTTGTTGATGATAGACATTCTGACTGGAGTGAGGTGGTATCTCATTGTGGTTTTTATTTGCATTTCTCTGATGATTAGTGAGGTTGAACATTTTTTCATATGCCTGTTGGCCATCTGTATGTCCTCTTTAGAGAAATGCCTCCTCATATCCTCTGCCCATTTTATAATTGGGTTGTTGGTTTTTTTGGTGTTGAATTGCATGAGTGTTTTATAAATTTTGGATATCAACCCCTTATCAGATATATCATTGGCAAATATCTTCTCCCATTCAGTAGGCTGCCTTTTTGTTTTATTGATGATTTCCTTTGCTGTGAAAAAACTTTTAAGTTTGATGTAATCCCATATGTTCATTTTTTCTTTCATTTCCCTTGCCCAAGGGGATATATCGGTAAAAATATTACTCAGGGTAACGTCTGCAAACTTACTCCCTATATTTTCTTCTAGGAGTTTTATAGTTTCAGGTCTTACATTTAAGTCTTTAATCCATTTTGACTTTGTTCTCGTATATGGTGTAAGTAGATGGTCTATTTTCATTTTTTTGCACGTGTCAGTCCAATTTTCCCAGCACCATTTATTAAATAGACTATCTTTACTCCAGTGTAAATTCTTGCTTCCATTGTCATAGATTAAATGACCGTATATAGATGGGTTTATTCCTGGGCTCTCTATTCTATTCCATTGGTCTATGGGTCTGTTGTTATGCCAGTACCATACTGTTTTGATTACTGTAGCCTTGTAGTATGTTTTGATGTCAGGTAGTGTGATGCCTCCCACTTTGTTCTTATTTCTCAACATTGCTGTAGCTATTTGGGGTCTTTTGTGACTCCATATAAATTTTAGGATTCTATGTTCTATTTCAGAGAAAAATGTCCTTGGTAGTTTGATTGGAATTGCATTGAATCTATATATTGCTTTAGGAAGTATTGACATTTTAACTATATTAATTCTTCCTATCCATGAGCATGGTATGTATTTCCATTTATTTGTATCTTCTTTGATTTCTCTCTTCAGTGTCTCATAATTTTGTGAGTACAGGTCTTTTACTTCTTTAGTTAAATTGATTCCTGATATTTTATTGTTTTTGAAGCAATTGTAAAAGGGATTGATTTCCTGATTTCTTCTTCTGATAGTTTATTTTTGGTGTATAGAAATGCCACTGATTTCTGAATATTAATTTTGTATCCTGCTACCTTACCAAATTCGTGTATCAGTTCTAGCAGCTTTTTTGGTGGAGTCTTTGGGATTCTCTCGATATAGTATCATGTCATCTGCATATAATGACAATTTTACTTCCTCTTTTCCAATTTGGATGCCTTTTATTTCATTTTCTCGTCTGATTGCTGTGGCTAGAACTTCCAGAACTATGTTAAATAGAAGTGGTGAAAGCGGGCAGCCTTGTTCCTGATCTTAAGGGGAAAGCTTTCAGGCTTTCCCCATTGAGAACGATGTTTGCTGTGGGCTTATCATATATGGCCTTTATTATGCTGAGGTGTGATCCCACTATTCCCACTTTGTTAAGAGTCTTTATCATAAATGGCTGCTGGATTTTGTCAAATGCCTTTTCTGCATCTATTGATATGATCATATGATTTTTATATTTCATTTTGTTAATGTGATGTATTACGTTAATTGATTTGCGGATATTGAACCAGCCTTGCATACCAGGAATGAATCCCACTTGATCGTGGTGTATGATCTTTTTAATGAGATGCTGAATTTGGTTTGCTAGTATTTTGTTGAGAATTTTTGCATCTATGTTCATTAGTGATATTGGCCTGTAGTTTTCCTTTTTTGTAATATCTTTGTCTGACTTGGGAATCAGGGTGATAGTGGCTTCATAGAAAGAGTTTGGGAGCCTTCCCTCATTCTGTATTTTTTGGAATAGTTTGAGGAGAATAGGTACTAATTCTTTTTTGAATGTTTTGTAAAATTCACCTGTGTAGCCATCTGGTCCAGGGCTTTTGTTGGTTGGAAGATTGTTGATAACTGATTCAATTTCTTTGGCAGTAATCAGTCTGTTCAGAGTTTCTGTTTCTTTTTGGTTCAGACTTGGTAGATTGTATGCTTCTAGAAATTTATCCATTTCTTCCAGATTGTCGAATTTGTTAGCATATAGTTGCTCATAGTATTGTCTTAAAATTTTCTGTATTTCTGTGGTATCTGTTGTCACTTCTCCTCTTTCATTTCTGATTTTATTAATTTGGGTCCTCTCTCTGTTTTTCTTGGTTAGTCGTGCTAAGAGTTTGTCGATTTTGTTTATCTTTTCAAAAAACCAACTCTTGGTTTCATTGATCTTTTGTATTGTTTTTTTTTTGTTTTCTATTTCATTTGCTTCTGCTCTGGTCTTTATTATTTCCTTCCTTATGCTCCCGTTAGGCTTGTTCTGCTGTTTTTTTTTTCAAGTTCCCTTAGTTGTAGAGAGAGTCTGTTGATTTGAGATTTTTCTTCCTTCTTTAGGTAGGCCTGCACTGCTATGAACTTCCCTCTTAAGACTGCTTTTGCTGCATCCCAGAGATTTTGGGTCGTGGTGTTTTCATTTTCATTTGTCTCGAGGTATCTTTTGATTTCCTCCTTGATCTCATTTTTGACCCACTCACTATTTAGAAGCATGTTATTTAGCTTCCATGTGTTTGTAAGCTTTCCAGATTTCTACTTATAATTGATTTCTAGTTTCATAGCATTGTGGTCAGAGAAGACACTTGATATGATTTCAATCTTCTTAAATTTGTTGAGACTTGTTTTGTGGCCTAACATGTGGTCTATCATGGAGAATGTTCCATGGGCATTTGAGAAGAATGTATATTCTGTAGCATTGGGGTGAAGTGCTCTAAAAATATCAATTAAATCCAGCTGGTCTAAAGTGTCATTTAAGGCCACTATGTCCGTGTTGATTTTCTGCCTGGAGGATCTGTCCATTGGTGACAACGGGGTGTTGAAGTCCCCTACTATGATAGTGTTACTGTTGATGTCTGCCTTTATGTCTGTCAGAATCTGTTTTATATATTTAGGAGCTCCTATATTGGGTGCATAGATGTTTACTAGGGTTATGTCCTCTTGTTGAATTGATCCCTTTGTTATTATGTAGTGCCCTTCTTTGTCTTTTATTGTAGTCTTCATTTTAAAGTCTATTTTGTCTGAAATAAGTATTGCTACTCCAGCTTTTTTCTCATTTCCATTTGCATGAAATATCTTATTCCATCCCTTTACTTTCAGTCTATGTGTGTCTTTTGATCTGAGATGAGTCTCTTGTAGACAGCATATGCATGGGTCCTGTTTTCTTATCCACTCAGCCACTCTGTGTCTTTTGATTGGAGCATTTAGCCCATTCACATTTAAGGTAATTACTGATAGGTGTATATTTATTGCCATTTTGTTATTTGTATTTCTTGTCTTCCTGGGTTAGCTTGTTTTCCCCTTTCTTCTGTTTAAAAAAGCCCTTTTAACATTTCCTGCAGTGCTGGCTTGGTGGTAATGAACTCCTTAAGCTTATTCTTTTCTGAGAAGCTCTTTATCTCTCCTTCAATTTTAAGTGATAGCCATGCTGGGTAGAGCAATTTTGGTTGTAGACCTTTATTTTGTGTCACTTTGAATATCTCTTGCCATTCCCTTCTGGCCTGCAGAGTTTCTGAAGAAAAGTCAGCTGTTAGTCTTATAGGAGTTCCTTTATATGTAACCTGCTGTCTTTCTCTTGCTGCTTTTAGGATTCTGTCTCTGTCTATAACATTTGCCATTTTTACTATGGTGTGTCTTGGTGGGGGCCTGTTTGGATTCAGCCTGTTAGGAACTCTCTGTACGTCCTGGGCTTGTATGTTGATTTCCTTCACCATGATAGGGAAGTTTTCAGTCATTATTTCTTTAAATACATTCTCAATCCCTTGCTTCTTCTCTTCTCCTTCTGGTATTCCTATGACGCGAAGATTGCTGCATTTCATGTTGTCCCAGAGGTCTCTTAAACTATTTTCATTCTTTTTTATTCTTTTTTCTTTTTGTTGTTCCAGCTGGGTGATTTCTGCTATTTTGTCTTCTAATTCACTGTTCCGCTCCTCTGCTTCATCTACTCTACTGGTGATTCCTTCGAGTGTGTTCTTCATTTCAGTTATTGTATTCTTTAGTTCTAACAGGTTGTTTTTTATGGTTTCCCTATCTTGCTTTATGTCCTCGCTAAGTTCCTTAAACATTCTTATCATCAGGGTTCTAAACTCTGTCTCTGAAAGTTCAGATACCTCTGTTTCATTTAGTTCCATTTCTAGAGTTTTCTTCTGATCTTTTACTTGGGACATCTTTCTTTGTTTTCTCATTCTGGCTGTCGTTCTGTGAATGCTTCGATGTATTAGATAGATCACCTAGAAAGAAGAGAAAAGGAGAAAGAAAAGAAAAAAAAGAAAGAGTTGGGGGGCTCTCTGTCCTCTTTAATCTGCAGACCACTTTCTCAGGGTTGCAGTGAGCTTTCCACAATTAGCTGCTGTGTGCTCTGGAATCGTGCTCACTCCAAAAAAAAAAATCTTCACAGGTTGTTGCAGGTTGTGTGCTACTGTGTCTCAGTGAACAGAGTGATGCAGCTGGAGAACACCCGCCCTGTGTTTCCCTGGCAACACAGCTGAAGCAGGGCGGAGGGTGGGGATCCAAGGCAGCTTACGCATTCCTGTGTCTCAGTGAGCAGCTTGATGGAGCCGGAGGGCACCCATATGGCGTTTCCTTGGAAACGCAGCACAAGCAGGGCGGAGGGTGGGGACCCAAGGCCGCGTGCGCGCGCACACACGCACGCACTCACGCACGCATGCACTCCTTCGCCAAGTTCACCAGACCATTGGGATCCTGGCTCTGACCCTCCGTGGGCGGGCCCAACCCAGAAAAAATGGCGGCCTCCTGTACACTGCTCGCGTGCAAGTTCCGCACCAGTGGAACAACAATCCCAAAACCTCCAGCTTCTCCACCAAAGGTGCTCAGTTCAGTCCCTCCCGACGGGCTTCTGGGCCTGGCTCATGCAGCCACTCCCTCCGACAAGAACCGGGTAAATGCTCACCGGCGAGTGAACCCATGCGCTGGCCCCACTGGTTCTCCAGCTGCCCCCAGCCTCACCGAGTTGAGCAAAGAGAGTCCTCACTAATTTCTACTGCCCACTATCATGGAATTCCTCTTCCTGGCAAAGCAACTCTGGGCTAGTGAGCACGGGGTGGGGCCGGAGGGTTTCTCCCCCAACCGGAGAAGCCTCCCCACACAGCTTCGGCATCCCTCACGGGGCTCGACCTCTCTCGTTGGCGCCCCTCCTACCAGACTTGACGTGGCCTCCTTTTTAGGACCTTCATTTAGAGCTTCTGTTCATCTAATGTTCAGGAGACTCCTGAGGTTAAATGTTGCATAAATTTTTGTAATTTTGATGTGATCCTGGGAGGCAGTTCGGAGAGCATCCGTCTATTCCGCCATCTTACCGGAACTCCTCAATTGTCTTTCAAAAGGTGGGTTTGGATTAAGTTAATCAGTTCATGAATACAACACTACTATTGAGTTCATTTTTGGCAGAGTCACAATATTTGTCTGTCTGACAATTTTGCCAATATTTCAGTATTTCATCATATTTTTGTCCTTATAAAACTGCATGGAATTTACCAACACCAGGAAGCATAGATCACACAGACATAATACAATTTTTAAACATAGACACCATTAGATATTCTGACAAAAATATATCAAGTGAAATACTTGAATTAAAGAAACTATATGAAACCTTGGGAAAAGATCATGGAAGAGTATAGCTAAAAATCAAGGATCAATCTTTAATGACTTTCAGCTTTCTTAGGGTGAAAGCCTTATATTATAATATGTTAAGACTACGATTTGGTATTTATGCTTCTAAGTTTCATATACATCTGTAACTCAAATGCTATGAAGTAGTAAATATTTCCCCTTAATACATACATAAGCTTGCCATCTAGTGGAAAAGAACCTACTGCTTTTCAAGCCTACCAATTCAGAAGGAAAAATATCAGTTCTTGCTACTATGTTTTCCTGAGTTTTCAGAAATGGATTACAGCAAAGAAAGACTATTTCTGATGCTCTAGGAGACTGTTTCAGCCCTTTTCTTACAAGCACTGAGTCCAGGCTTTGGGTAGTGCTTCTACACACTTTTACCTCCTAAGTAGTACATATAGCTGGTTCCAAGTGGAGGCAGGGTTAGAACTTTGAAATTGGAAGGTTTGTTTGAATATTCACTAGCAAATCAAAGATCAATCATGGAATTCCTGATGGCCCAAATTTTAACTGATAAAAATGCACAATTTATACTAGATGAATCGGGGTTCACTGCAGAAATTATATATATGTGTAACCATTATGCTGCACACATGCAATTTGAATATCAACTGTAACTGTAAAAACTGAATTAAGAATTAAGAAAACAAAGAAACAATAGTCAATACACGAAAAACAAAGACATGCTTCCTTTGCTTGGAAATACCATTTTACAATGTTATTTAAAACATCCAGTGAAAAATTCATTACATTAAGATATCTTTACTGAATTGAAAAGTGCTTTCATTTCTATTACGCTGTGTAGAATAATGCATAAAGTATAACTTTGCAGTTATTTGTTGCTTTTAATTTTTCATTAGCAGTTTATGTCTGGATTCCAACTATTTTACATGTTATAGTACAATGGAAAACTATTTTCATTGTACTTCCCCCATGCATTATCATTTAAAAGTTTGGCTATGCATTTTCTTTCTTTCTTTCTTTCTTTCTTCCTTTCTTTCTTTCTTTCTTTCTTTCTTTCTTTCTTTCTTTCTTTCTTTCTTTCTTTCTTTCTTCCTCTATTTCTGTCTGTCTTTCTTTCAATTGGGGAGTTGGGGGAGGAGAACAGTGTTGGAGAATTGTAGGATTGGAAAAGTGTTGGGGAATTGGGCCAGGGGAACAGCCAAGTTTTGTCTTTCAATCTTTGTGAAGGGCACAACAACCTCAGTTCCAAGTCGAGTTCAGCTGCTTAGCTCAAGGTGCTGTGTTCAAATAGATGCAGGTAGGCATAGCCACCATCTCATGCGGGAGTCAAACTGGCAGCCTTGTTGTTCAGAATGTGTGCTCTATCCTGAGACACCTGGGCAGCAGCAGCTCAATTCAAGGTGCCAAGTTCAGTATTTCGCTTCGGGTGGGTATAGCCCTCCATCTCCAACAGGCAAACTTGTTGTTAGGAGCACGTGCTCGCACCAGCTGAACCATCCTGCCACCTGTTGGCAGCTCAGTGGCAGCTCACCTCCGGTGCATTGCCACTGGCCCACATGGGCATCAAACAGGCCATCCTGTTGCTCAGAGCGAGTTCATAACCAAGCGAGACACTTGAACAGTACTGCAATGTATTTTCTTAATGGTGTATTTGATGGATTAAGTTGTTAAAATTTTGAAATTCAATTTTTCTTCTCCTCCACCTCCTCCTCCTCCTCCTCCTCCTCCTCCTCCTCCTCCTCCTCCTCCTCCTCCTCCTCTCTTCTTCTTCTTCTTCTTCTTCTTCTTCTTCTTCTTCTTCTTCTTCTTCTTCTTCTTCACCTTCTACTTCTCCTACTTTATTTTTTTAATATTGATTAGAGCTTTCTGTGTCCTAAGAGAATATTGCCTATTCATAGATTACAAAACAAGTAATCTGTGTATTTTTCTCTTTTTTGTTCTTTTTGAGGGCTGTGTCCCTGGCACTCATATGTGGGATGTAACCGGGGCCACTGGCTTCCCAATCCCGCGTTTAACTGCTGCGCCACTCGGCCAGCCCTAGCATATAAAATTATGATCTAAAAGTGTGAACATCTGTCCAGGCACCTGGCTCATTTGGTTATGAGTTGGCGTTGAGCACACGCTCTGAGCAACAGGGACACCGGTTTGATTCCCATATGGGGCAGTGAATGCTTTGCCTGAGCAGAGCTAGCACTGACCTGCCAAGGAGTGGCTGGATGGCTCAGCTCGTATAACAACCAGATTGCCTGTTCAATGATGGGCTCCGCGAACCCGCAACTAAAGATTGAACTCGGCATCTTGAGCTGAGCTGCCGTCTGATGGCTCAGTGGATAGGGCTTGCACGCTTAACATAAAGGCTGCTGGGTTTTGACTCCCACAAAGGACGGTCGCTACTCCAACCTGCAACTGAGATTGAACACAGCACTTTAAGCTTAGTGGACATGAGCTGCCAAGGGGAAGCCAGACGGCGGCTGGCTCCCTCCACAATGAAGATTGAAGGATAAAAGTTGGCTGTTCCCCTTGCCCAATTAACCAGCTGTTCCCCTCCCTAACCTTAAACCTAGCCCAAGCTCAAGGCCTAGCCCTAGCGCTCACACTAGCCCTAACACTAAACTTAGCCCTAGTCCTAGCCCTATCCCTAGCCCGAGCCCTAAACTTACCACTAATCCTAACCCGAGCCCTAGCTCTAGCCCTAAACCTAACCCTAACCCTGGTCCTAACCCTAACCCTAACCCTAAACCTAAACCTAAACTAGCCCTAACACTAACCACAGCTGTAGCCCTAGCCCTAACCGTAGCCCGATCCTTAGACCTATGCCTAGCCCTACCCTATCCCTATCCCTCACCCTAGCCCTAGTCCTAGACCTTGTCCTAGCCCTAATCCTAGCCCTAGAACTAGCCATAGCACTAGCCCTATCCCTAGACCTAACCCTAAACGTAACCCTAACACGAAACTTAGCCCTAGCCCTAACCCTACCCTAGCAATGACGGTAGACCTAGACCTAGCCCTAACCCTAGCCCCAGCCCTAGCCCTTGCCCTAGACTTAAGCATAAACCTAGCCATAGTCCTAAAACTAACCCTATCCCTAACACAGAACTTAACCCTAACCCTAACCCTAAACATAACCCTGGCCTTAAGCTGCGCACTAGCCCTAGCCCGAATACTAACACTACCTATAGTCCTAGCCCTGGTCTAGCCCTAGCCCTAAACTTGCCTCTTGCACTAACCATAGCTCTAGCCCGAGCCATAACCCTAACACTAACCCTAACCCTAAACCTAACCCTAATCCTGCCCTAGCCCTAACCCTAGCCCTAGCCCGAGCCCGAAACTTAACCGTAACACTAACCCTAGACTTAGTGCAAAACGTAGCCCTAGCCCTATCCCTAACACTAGCCGTAGCCCTAGGCCTAACCCTAAACCTATCCCTAGCCCTCACCCTAGCCCTAGCTCTGAACAAAACCCTAGCCCTAGCCCTAACACTAACCATAACCTTAGTCCTGAAACTGACCCTATCTGTAACACCACCCCTGCCCTAGCCCTAACCCTAACCCTAGCCCTAGCCATAGCCCTAGCCATTCCCTAACCATAACCATAAACATAGCCTGAACCCTAACCCTAATCCTAACCCTAGCCCTAACCCAAAACCTACACTTAACCCTAGTCCTAGCCCTAGCTCTAAACCTAAACCTAGCCCTAGTCCAAGCCCTAGCCCTAATCCTAACCCTAACCCTAACACGAGATGTAGCTCTAAACCTAGCCCGAGCCGAAGCCCTTGCCCTAACCCTAGCCCTAGCACTAAGCCTAACCCTAACCCTATGCCTAGCCCTAGCACAAGCCCTAACCCTAACCCTAAACCTAGCACTAACCATAACCCTAACACTAATCGTAACACTAACCCTTGCCCTAACCCTAGCCCTAGACCTTGCCCTAACCCTAACCCGAGCCCTAGCCCTAACCCTAACCCTAACCCTAACTCTAGCCCTAACACAAACCCTAACACTAACCCGAACCCTAAGCCTAACCCTTACCTTAACCCTAGCCCTATACCTAACCCTAGGCCTATCCCTGTTCAGCGAGTGTCCAACTATACTGCCACGTGGTCACGCAAATGAGTCAAGCTAAATACAGAAATTATATGTGTTATCAAGCCTCGATAATGGGTGTAACAAAAGCAGAGGGGAAACCTAATTTGACTTTCGACTATAATCTTTCTTCGCTGGGATGGCTGGCATCTTGAATTGTCCATTTTTACAAATTCCTCAACTTTGGACCATGTGCATTTTGAAATTCATAACTTCTCAGATTTTAGGAAGAGAACATGGAACATATGCCAAATGTTAGATAACACTCCCTGTAAGGTCTACAATAGCATCCTATACTTAAGAATATAAATAATCCTGTTTTGTTTTAAGTTTCAAAATGTCTCAAATCAGTTCAGGTATGATTTTTCTTCTAAATTAAGTCAGGAGGGGAAAAAACTTGGTTTTTAGAACTTTTAGGTTTTGAGTTCTAGACAAAGGATTGTGGATTATTGCAAATATTTCCATAACCTTATGGCTTTTCTAATAACTACAGCTTTCTAGTTTCTAAGTTTAATATTGGTTACAGGTAATACATGTGGAAACAACTGGTGATTATTCCTCAGAATGATATGAGCTTATGCAATATAGATATAGATATAGATATAGATATATGGATATCATGGGTTGTCATTGTATATGTTGATATATAATGATATATAATGATATATAATGATATACATATATGTATATATATATATATACATATTCAACCCATTTAAAATTGATGTTTTGTATAACATATGATCGAATATTAGAAGATTGGAACTAAAGCAAAGATATATTTCTGCTTAAAATGTAATTGGACGGCAGGAATGCTGCAAAACACGTGAACCATCAGTCACTCCAAGGTTGGCGGACTCCAGTTTCTTTGGGTCCCTGAAGTACCATGTTCTAGGATCCTGAGATGCTCCTTGTTTCAAATACAATGGGTATGAAATCAGGATGCATCCTCCCGTTTTTGATGTGCCATGATTTGATTGGCAGCATTATTTTTCACTTTCTTGACAGTAATCAAAGTAGCATTAAAAGCATCTTAAATTCTGACCCAGTAATTCCACTCTTGGGAATCTACCCAGAGGAATCCAAGACCCTAATTCGAAAAAATATATGCACCCCTATGTTTACTGCAGTGCTATTTACAATAGCCAAGACTTGGAAACAACCGAAATGCCCATCGGTAGATGACTGGCTTAAGAAACTGTGGTACATTTATACAATGGAGTATAACTCCGCTATAAAGAAGAATGAAATTGTACCATTTGCAACGATATGGATGGACCTAGAGACTATTATGTTGATTGAAAAAGTCAGTCAGAGAAAGACAAATACCACATGATCTCACTTATATGTGGAATTTGAAAAACTGAATGAATGAACATAAGAAACAAACAAACAAACAACAAAAAAAGCATCTTAAATTCAATTCACTACAGTAACAAGGTGAGACGCGGGATCCATGTGACTTCGGAATGGAGCTCACACTCTAGATGTAGGGGACTCATTGAGTTTAACCCCATCCCTACCCTTAACAAATGTTACACCCTGACTTTAAACTTAACCCTAAACCTAACCCTAACCGGAATCCTAACCCTAAACACTATCCCTAAACCTAAACCTAAACCTAACTCTAACCAGAGCCCTAAGCCTGACCCTAACCGTAACCCTACCCTAACCCTAGCCCTAACACTAACGCTAGCCCTAAACATTAACCTAAACGTAAACGTAGCCCTAGCCCTAAACCTAGCCATAGTCCTATCTCTAAACCTAATCCTAGCCCTAGGCCTAGTCCTAGCCATAGCCCTAGCCCTAAACATAGCCCTAGCCCTAGACCTCACACTAACCTAGCCCTAATCCTAGCCCTAAACCTAGCCCTGGCCATCACACTAGCCCTAGCCCTAAAGCTAGCACTAAAGCAAAGCCTAGTACTTGCACTAACCCTAACATTAACCCCAACCCTAAACCTAGCCCTAACCCTAACCCTAGCCCTAAACCTAATCTTAGCCCTAGCCATAACTCTAAACCGAGTCCTATCCCTAGCCCTAGCCTTAGTACTAGCCCTAACCCTAGCCCTTATCCGAGCCCTACACCTAGCCCTAACACTAACCCTAACCCTAAACTCACCCTAGCAATAAACCTAACCCTAAACCTATCTCTAACCCTAACACTAAATCTAGCCCTAGCCCTAACCCTATCCCTATCCCTGGCCCTAGTCCTAAACCTAACACTAACCCTATCCCTAAACCTAGCCCTAGCCCTAGCCCTTACCCTAGCCCTAGACCTAACCCTAGCCCTAGACCTAACCGTAACCCTAAACCTAATCTTAATGCTAACCCTAAATCTGACGATCAACTTAGCCCTAGCACTAACCCTAGTCCTAGCCCTAGCCCTAACATTAACCCTAGCCCTAGCCCTAGCCTTAGCCTTAACCCTAACCCTAGCCCTAGCGCAAACCATAGACCTAATCCAAGCCCTAGCCCTAGCCGTACCCCTAAACCTAGTCATAACACTAACCCTAGCCTTAGCCCTAACCATAGCACTAGACCTAACCATATCCTTGACCTAGACCTAAAACTAACCCTAAACCTAATGCTAACCCTAACCCTAACCCTGGCCATAGCCCTAACCCTAGCCCTAGCCCTAGCACTAACCCTTGCTGTAGACGTAGCACTAACCGTAACCCTAACCCTAGCCTTAGCCCTAGTCCTAGCGCTAGCCTAATGGGAGCCCTAGCCCTAAGCCTAGCCCTAGACCTAGCCCCAGGCCTAAACCTTTCCCTAAACCAATAATAACCCTCACCCTAAACCTAACCCTAATGCACGACTTAGGCCTAGCCCTAGCACTAACCTGAGCACTGGCACTAGCCATAACGATAGCCCTAGCCCTAGCCATAACACTAACCCTAAACCTAACCCTAACCCTAACACTAACCCTAGTCCTAGTCCTAACCCTAAACATAGCCCTAGGCTTAGCCGTAATCCTATTATTAGCCCTAGCCTTAACCCTAGCCCTAACCTTAGCCCTTGCCCTAGCTTAGCACTAGCCTAGCCCTAACCATAACCATAACCATAGCACAAACCCTAACTCTAATCCTAACCCTAGCACTAACCAAAACCCTAGACCTAACCCTAGGCCTAGCCCTAGCCCTAACCTAACCCTAGCCCTAGCCCTAACCCTAATCCTAGACCTAGACTTAGACCTAGCCCTAGGCCTTATATGAACCCTAACCCTAGGCTTAACACTAAACCTCGCCCTAGCCCTAGACCCGACCCTAACACAAACCCCAACCATAAACCTAGCCTTAGGCCTAAAACTTAGGCCTAGACCTAGCGCTAACCCTAGCCCTAGCCCTAACCCTCACCGTAAACCTAACCATAAACCTAACCCTAGCCCTAGCCATAACCCTAAACATAACACTAACACTATACCTAGCCCGAAACCTAGCCCTAGCCCTAGCCCTAACCCTAACCCTAGTCCTAGCCCTAGCCCTAGCCCTAACCCTAATCCTAGACCTAGACCTACACCTAGCCCTTACACGAACCCTACCACTAGGTTTAACACTAAACCTAGCCCTAGCCCTAGCCCTGACCATAACACTAACCCTATCCATAAACCTAGCCCTAGCAATAAACTTAGGCCTAGACCTAGCGCTAATCCTAACCCTAGCCCTAGCCCTAACCCTAACCATAAACCTAACCCTAGCCCTAGCCTTAACCCTAAACATAACACTAACCCTAACCCTAACACTAAACCTAGACCTAGCCCGAAACCTAGCCCTAGCCCAAACCCTAACACTAGCCCTTGCCCTAGCCCTAGCCTTAACCCTAACCCTAGGCCTAGACCTAAAACTGGCCTTAACCCTAGCCCTAGCCCTATTCCTAACCCTAGCCCTAGCCCGAAACCTAACTCTATTCCTAAGCCTAACCCTAACCCAACAATAATCCTAGCCCTAGCCCTCAACGTAGCCTTAGCCCTAACGCTAAACCTAGCCCTAGACATAGCCCTAGCCCTAGCCCTAGACCTAACCTTAGCCTTAACCCTAACTTTATCCCTAGACCTAGCTGTAAACCTAACATTAACCCTAACCCTAACACTAACCCTCGTCCTAGACCTAACCCTAACCCTATTCCTAGCCCAAACCCTAGCCCTAGGCCTAACCCTAGCCCTACCCCTAAAGCTAGCCCTAGCCCTAGCCCTAACCCTCACCCTATGTCTAACCATAACCCTAATCCTAGCCGTGGCCCTATACCTAGCCCTAGCCTTATCGCTAACACTAACTCTAGGCCTAGATGTAGCCCAAGCACTAGCCCTAACCCTTAACCTAGCCCTAGCCCTAAAACAAACCATAACCATAACCCTTACACTAACCCTAGCCCTAGCCCTAATCCTAGCCTTAGCCCTAACCCTAAATGTAGCCCTAGCCCTAGCCATAAGCCTAGCCATAGACCTAACCTTAGACTTAAATCTAATCTTATCCCTAGACCTATCTCTAAACCTAACACTAACGCTAACCCTAGTCCTAAACCTAATCCTAGCACTAGTTCTAAACCTAACCATAGCCTTAGCCCTGACCGTTACCCTAGATTACCGCGGACGCTAACATTAGCCCTATCCCTAGCCCTATCCCTATCCCTAGCACTAGCACTAACCATAAACCTAACCGTGACCCTAACGCTAACCCTAGACGTAGACCTAACCCGAGCATTATCCCTAACCATAAGGCTATCCCTAGCCGTAGACCTAACCCTAGCACTAGCCCTATCCATAACCCTAGCCCTATACCTAACTCTAGTCCTAGCCCTAGCTCTAAACCTAAACCTAACCCTAACCCTAAAACTAACACTAACATAGACCTAACAGTAGACCTAACCCTAACCCTAGCCCTAGTCCTAGCCCTAGCCCTGTCCTATCCCTAACCTTAGCCCTAGCCCTAAACCTAGCCCTAGCCCTAAACCTAGCCCTAGCCCTAGTCCTAGCCCTAGCCCTAGCCCTAGCCCGAGCCCTGACCCTAGCACTATCCATAAACCTAGCCCTAACCCTAGCCGTAATGCTAGACATAGCCCCAGCACTAACCCTAACCCGAGATCTAGCCCTAGTCAAAAATCTTCTTCAAGGCTGAGCCTAAAGGCTTGGGAATAGCCTCAGCACTCACAAGTAATTCAGTCTCCTGGACCCAACAACAGTAGACTCTAGAGTAGCTAACTACTCTCCCCACAATATAACAGCAGGGCAGTGAGGCAGTTTAGAATCTCTCAGCTCACAATGGCTATAACCAAGCAAGGGTGCATGGCTCAGAGGTTATGTCACTGTACATGTGCACAGAGACCTTGTGGCCAAGGCCAAGGCCACCCAAGCTCAAGTACATAGCCCAGGTGTCTGAAATCTCAGGTTGCTTGTGGGCAGCTCTGGGTTCATTTTGCCTCATGATTGCATCCATTTATTCAATCTAGAATGCCCAGGAAAGATGTATCTTTCCATTCTTTGCCTTGGTACTGCATTCACTTGTCAATTTGTGACTACTGTACCGGTATTATGACAGCTGATCCTTGATTTTCATAACCTGTTGTTGCAACCCACCTTCAATTTGTCACTTAAATCCTTCAATTGCCTTTCAAAATGTGGGTTTGGATTAAGTTAATCAGTTCATGAATACAACACTACTATTGACAGTTCATTGTTGGCAGTGTCACAACATTTCTCTGTCTGACGATTTTGCCAATATTTGTGTATTTCATCATATTTTTGTCCTCATAAAACTGCATTTAATTTACCAACACCAGGAAGCATAGATCATATAGACATAATACAATTGTTAAACTTAGACATCATTAGAAATTCTGACAAAAATACATCAAGTGAAATAATTGAATTAAAGAAACTATATGAAACCTTGGGGAAAAATCAGGGAAGAGTATAGCCAAAAATCAAGGATCAATCTTTAATGACTCTTTCAGCTTTCTTAGGGTGAAACCCTTATATTATAATATGTTAAGACTACGATTTGGTATTTATGCTTCTAAGTTTCATATAAATCTGTAACTCAAATGCTATGAAGTAGTAAATATTTCCCCTTAATACATACATAAGCTTGCCATCCAGTGGAAAAGATCCTACTGCCTTTCAAGCCTACCAATTCAGAAGGAAAAAAATCAGTTCTTGCTACTATGTTTTCCTGAGTTTTCAGAAATGGATTACAGCAAAGAAAGACTATTTCTGGTGCTCTAGGAGACTGTTTCAGCCCTTTTCTTATAAGCACTGAGTCCAGGCTTTGGGTAGTGCGTCTACACACTTTTACCTCCTAAATAGTACATATAGCTGCTTCCAAGTGGAGGCAGGGTTAGACCTTTGAAATTGGAAGGTTGGTTTGAATATTCACTAGCAACTCAAAGACCAATCATGGATTTCCTGATGGCCCAAATTTTAACTGATAAAAATGCACGATTTACACTAGGTGAATCATGGTTCACTGCAGAAATTATATATATGTGTAACCATTATGCTGCACACATGCAATTTGAATGTCAACTGTAACTGAAAAAGGGAATTAAGAATTAAGAAAACAAAGAAACAATACTCAATACACTAAAAACAAATATATGCTTCCTTTGCTTGGAAATCCCATGTTACAATGTTATTTTAAACATCTAGTGAAAAATTCATTACATTAAGATATCTTTACTGAATTGAAAAGTGTTTTCATTTCTATTACACTGTGTAGAATCAAGCATGAAGTATAACTTTGCAGTTATTTGTTGCGTTTAATTTTTCATTAGCAGTTTATGTCTGGATTCCAACTATTTTACATGTTATACTACAATGGAAAACTATTTTCATTGTACTTCCCCATGTATTATCACTTAAAAGTTTGGCTATGCGTTTTTTCTTTCTTTCTTTCTTTCTTTCTTTCTTTCTTTCTTTCTTTCTTTCTTTCTTTCTTTCTTTCTTTCTTTCTTTCTTTCTTTCTTTCTTTCTTTCTTTCTTCCTTCCTTTCCTTTCCTTCCTTCCTTCCTTCCTTCCTTCCTTCCTTCCTTCCTTCCTTCCTTCCTTCCTTCCTTCCTTCTTTCTTTCTTTCTTTCTTTCTTTCTTTCTTTCTTTCTTTCTTTCTTTCTTTCTTTCTTTCTTTCTTTCTTCATCTCTTTCTGTCTCTCTGTCTTTCAATTGGGGAGTTGGGGGAGGAGAACAGTGTTGGAGAATTGGGGGATTGGAACAGTGTTGGGGAATTGGGCGAGAGGAACAGCCAAGTTGTTGTCTTTCAATCTTCGTGAAGGGCGCAACAGGCTCAGCTCCAAGTCCAGTTCAGCTGCTTAGCTCAAGGTGCTGTATTCAATTAGATGCAGGTAGGCATAGCCACCATCTCATGCGGGAGTCAAACTGGCAGCCTTGTTGTTAAGAATGTGTGCTCTATCCTGAAACACCATGGCAGCAGCAGCTCAATTCAAGGTGCCAAGTTCAGTATTTAGCTTCGGGTGGGCATAGCCCTCCATCTCCAACAGGCAAACTTGTTGTTAGGAGCACATGCTCTCACCAGCTGAACCATCCTGCCACCTGTTGGCAGCTCAGTGGCAGCTCACCTCGGGTGCAGTGCCAATGGCCCACATGGGCATCAAACAGGCCATCCTGTTGCTCAGAGCAAGCTCCTAACCAAGCAAGACATTTGAACAGTACTTCTCTGTATTTTCTTAATGGTGTATTTGATGGAATAAAATTGTTAAAATTTGGAAATTCAATTTTTCTTCTCCTCCTCCTCCTCCTCCTCCTCCTCCTCCTCCTCCTCCTCCTCCTCCTCCTCCTCCTTCTTCTTCTTCTTCTTCTTCTTCTTCTTCTTCTTCTTCTTCTTCTTCTTCTTCTTCTTCTTCTTCTTCTTCTTCTTCTTCTACTTCTCCTTCTTCTTTATTTTTTTATTATTGGTTAGAGCTTTCTGTGTCCTAAGAGAATATTGCCTATTCATAGATTACAAAACAAGTAATCTGTGTATTCTTCTTCTCTTTTTACTTCTTCTTGAGGGCTGTGTCCCTGGCCCTCATATGTGGAATGTAACTGGGCCACTGGCTTCCCAATTCCACGCTTAACCGCTGCGCCACTCGGCCAGCCCTAGCATATAAAATTATGATCTAAAAGTGTGAACATCTGTCGAGGCACCTGGCTCAGTTGGTTAGGAGTTGGCGTAGAGCACACACTCTGAGCAACAGGGACACCGGTTTGATTCCCATACGGGGCAGTGAATGCTTTGCCTGAGCAGAGCTAACACTGAGCTGCCAAGGAGTGGTAGGATGGCTCAGATGGTATAACAACCAGATTGCCTTTTCTATGATGGGCTCCGCCCACCCGCAACTAAAGATTGAACTCGGCACCTTGAGCTGAGCTGCCGTCCGGATGGCTCAGTGGATAGGGCATGCACGCTTAACAAAAAGGCTGCTGGGTTTTGACTCCCACAAAGGACGGTCGCTACTCCAACCTGCAACTGAGATTGAACACAGCACTTTAAGCTTAGGGGACATGAGCTGCCAAGGGGAAGCCAGACGGCGACTGGCTCCCACCACAATGAAGATTAAAGGACAAAACTTGGCTGGTCCCCTTGCCCAATTAACCAACTGTTCCCCTCCCTAAGCTTAAACCTAGCGAAAGCCCAAAGCCTAGCCCTAGCGCTCGCAGTAGCCCTAACACTAAACCTAGCCCTAGTCCTAGCCCTAGCCCTAGCCCGAGCCCTAAATCTATCACTAGCCCTAACCCGAGCCCTAACTCTAGACCTAAACTTAACCCTAACACTGGTCTTAACCCTAACCCTAACCCTGACCCTAACCCTAAACCTAACCTAGCCCTAACAATAACCACAGCTGTAGCCCTAGCCCTAACCATAGCCCGATCCCTAGACCTATGCCTAGCCCTACCCTATCCCTACCCCTCACCCTAGCCCTAGTCCTAGACCTTTTTCTAGCCCTAATCCTAGCCCTAGAACTAGCCATAGCACTAGCCCTATCCCTAGACCTAACCCTAAACGTAACCCTAACACTAAACCTAGCCCTAGCCCTAACCCTACCCTAGCACTGACGGTAGACCTAGACCTAGCCCTAACCCTAGCCCCAGCCCTAGCCCTTGCCCTAGACTGAAGCATAAACCTAGCCATAGTCCTAAAACTAACCCTATCCCTAACACAGAACTTAACCCTAACCCTAACCCTAAACATAACCCTGGCCTTAAGCTGAGCACTAGCCCTAGCCCGAATACTAACCCTAGCTATAGTCCTAGCCCTGGTCTAGCCCTAGCCCTAAACTTGCCTCTTGCACTAACCCTAGCTCTAGCCCTAGCCGTAACACTAACACTAAACCTAACCCTAAACCTAACCCTAATCCTGCCCTAGCCCTAACCCTAGCCCTAGCCCTAAACTTAACCTTAACACTAACCCTATACTTAGTGGAAAATGTAGCCCTAGCCCTAACCCTAACCCTAGCCGTAGCCCTACCCCTAACCCTAAACCTATCCTTAGCCCTCACCCTAGCCCTAGCTCTGAACCAAACTCTAGCCCGAGCCCTAGCCCTAGCCCTAACCCTAACCATAACCTTAGCCCTGAAACTGACCCTATCCGTAACACCACCCCTGCCCTAGCCCTAACCCTAACCCTAGCCATAGCCATAGCCCTAGCCATTCCCTAACCATAACCATAAACATAGCCTGAACCCTAACCCTAATCCTAACCCTAGCGCTAACCCAGAACCTAGACTTAACCCTAGTCCTAGCCCAAGCTCTAAACCTAACCCTAGTCCTAGCCCTAGCCCTAACCATAACCCTTGCCCTAGCCCTAACCCTAATCCTAGACCTAGACCTAGCCCTAGCCCTAGCCCAATTCCTAACACTAGCCATAGCCCTAAACCTAACTCTATCCCTAACCCTAACCCTAACCCTAACAATAATTGTAGCCCTAGCCCTCAAACTAGCCTTAGCCCTAATGCTAAACCTAGCCCTAGACATAGCCCTCGCCCTAGCCCTAGCCCTAACCTCAGCCTTACCCCTAACCTTATCCGTAGACCTAGCTGTAAACCTAACATTAACCCTAACCCTAAAACTAACCCTCGTCCTAGACCTAACCCTAACCCTATTCCTAGCCCAAACCCTAGCCCTAGGCCTAACCCTAGCCCTACCCCTAAAGCTAGCCCTAGCCCTAGCCCTAACCCTAACCCTATATCTAACCATAACCCTAATCCTAGCTGTAGCCCTAAACCTAGCCCTAGCCTGATCCCTAACACTAACCCTAGGCCTAGATGTAGCCCTACCACTAGCCCTAACCCTTAAACTAGCCCTAGCCCTAAAACAAACCCTAACCATAACCCTAACACTAACCCTATCCCTAGCCCTAATCCTAGCCTTAGCCCTAACCCTAAATGTAGCCCTAGCCCTAGCCATAACCCTAGCCATAGACCTAACCTTAGACTTAAATCTAATCTTATCCCTAGCCCTATCTCTAAACCTAACACTAACACTAACCCTAGTTCTAAACCTAATCCTAGCACTAGTTCTAAACCTAACCATAGCCCTAGCCCTGACCGTTACCCTAGATTACTGCGGACCCTAACATTAGCCCTATCCCTATCCCTATCCCTATCCCTAGCTGTAGCTCTAACCATAAACCTAACCGTGACCCTAACCCTAACCCTAGACGTCGACCTAACCCGAGCCTTATCCCTAACCATAAGACTAACCCTAGCCGTAGACCTAACCCTAGCACTAGCCCTATCCATAACCCTATCCATATACCTAACTCTAGTCCTAGCCCTAGCCCTACCGCTAAACCTAAACCTAACCATAACCCTAACCCTAAACCTAACACTACCATAGACCTAACAGTAGACCTAACCCTAACCCTAGTCCTAGTTCGAGCCCTAGCCCTGTCCTATCCCTAACCTTAGCCCTAGCCATAAACCTAGCCATAGTCCTAGCCCTAGCCCAAGCCCTGACCCTAGCACTATCCATAAACCTATCCCTAGCCCTAGCCGTAATGCTACACATAACCCCCGCACTAACCCGAACCCTAGACCTAGCCCTAGTCAAAAATCTTCTTCAAGGCTGAGCCTAAAGGCTTGGGAATACCCTCAGCACTCACTAGTAATTCAGTCTCCTGGGCCCAATAACAGTAGACTCTAGAGTAGCTAATTACTCTCCCCACAATATCCCAGCAGGGCAGTGAGGCAGTTTAGAATCTCTCAGCCTACAATGGCTGTAACCAAGCAATGGTGCATGTCTCAGAGGTGATGTCACAGTGCATGTGCACAGAGGCCTTGTGGCCAAGGCCAAGGGCACCCAAGCTCAAGTATATGGCCCAGGTGTCTGAAATCTCAGGTTGCTTGTGGGCAGCTCTGGGTTCATTTTGCCTCATGATTTCATCCATTTATTCAATCTAGAATGCCCAGGAAATATGTACCTTTCCATTCTTTGTCTTGGTACTGCATTCACTTGTCAATTTGTGACTACTGTACCGGTATTATGACAGCTGATCCTTGATTTTCATACCCTGTTGTTGCAACCCACCTTCAATTTGTCACTTAAATCCTTCAATTTTCTTCCAAAAGGTGGGTTTGGATTAAGTTAATCAGTTCATGAATACAACACTACTATTGACAGTTCATTGTTGGCAGTGTCACAACATTTGTCTGTCTGATGATTTTGCCAATATTTGAGTATTTCATCATATATTTGTCCTTATAAAACTGCATGAAATGTACCAACACCAGGAAGCATAGATCATATAGACATAATACAATTGTTAAACTTAGACATCATTAGAAATTCTGACAAAAATACATCAAGTGAAATAATTGAATTAAAGAAACTATATGAAACCTTGGGGAAAAATCATGGAAGAGTATAGCTAAAAATCAAGGATCAATCTTTAATGACACTTTCAGCTTTCTTAGGGTGAAACCCTTATATTATAATATGTTAAGACTACGATTTCGTATTTATGCTTCTAAGTTTCATATAGATCTGTAACTCAAATGCTATGAAGTAATAAATATTTCCCCTTAATACATACATAAGCTTGCCATCTAGTGGAAAAGAACCTACTGCCTTTCAAGCCTACCAATTCAGAAGGAAAAAAATCAGTTCCTGCTACTATGTTTTCCTGAGTTTTCAGAAATGGATTACAGCAAAGAAAGACTATTTCTGGTAATCTAGGAGACTGTTTCAGCCCTTTTCTTATAAGCACTGAGTCCAGGCTTTGGGTAGTGCTTCTACACACTTTTACCTCCTAAATAGTACATATAGCTGCTTCCAAGTGGAGGCAGGGTTAGACCTTTGAAATTGGAAGGTTGGTTTGAATATTGACTAACAACTCAAAGACCAATCATGGAATTCCTGATGGCCCAAATTTTAACTGATAAAAATGCACGATTTACACTAGGTGAATCATGGTTCACTGCAGAAATTATATATATGTGTAACCATTATGCTGCACACATGCAATTTGAATGTCAACTGTAACTGAAAAAAGGGAATTAAGAATTAAGAAAACAAAGAAACAATAGTCAATACACTAAAAACAAATACATACTTCCTTTGCTTGGAAATCCCATTTTACAATGTTATTTGAAACATCCAGTGAAAAATTCATTACATCAAGATATCTTTACTGAATTAAAAAGTGTTTGCATTTCTATTACACTGTGTAGAATCAAGCATAAAGTATAACTTTGCAGTTATTTGTTGCTTTTAATTTTTCATTAGCAGTTTATGTCTAGATTTCAACTATTTTACATATTATTCTACAATGGAAAACTATTTTCATTGTACTTCCCCCATGCATTATCATTTAAAAGTTTGGCTATGCGTTTTTTCTTTCTTTCTTCTTTCTTTCTTTCTTTCTTTCTTTCTTTCTTTCTTTCTTTCTTTCTTTCTTTCTTTCTTTCTTTCTTTCTTTCTTTCTGTCTTTCTTTCTTTCTTTCAATTGGGGAGTTGGGGGAGGAGAACAGTGTTGGAGAATTGGGAGATTGGAACAGTGTTGGGGAATTGGGCCAGGGGAACAGCCAAGTAGTTGTCTTTCAATCTTTGTGAAGGGCACAAGCTCAGCTCCAAGTCGAGTTCAGCTGCTTAGCTCAAGGTGCTGTGTTCAATTAGATGCAGGTAGGCATAGTCACCATCTTATGCGGGAGTGAAACTGGCAGCCTTGTTGTTAAGAATGTGTGCTCTATCCTGAGACACCCGGGCAGCAGCAGCTCAATTCAAGGTGCCAAGTTCAGTATCTAGCTTCGGGTGGGCATAGCCCACCATCTCCAACAGGCAAACTTGTTGTTAGGAGCATGTGCTCTCACCAGCTGAACCATCCTGCCACCTGTTGGCAGCTCAGTGGCAGCTCAACTCGGGTGCAGTTCCACTGGCCCACATGGGCATCAAACAGGCCATCCTGTTGCTCAGAGTGAGCTCCAAACCAAGCGAGACACTTGAACAGTACTGCTCTGTATGTTCTTAATGGTGTATTTGATGGAATAAAATTGTTAAAATTTGGAAATTCAATTTTTCTTCTCCTCCTCCTCCTCCTCCTTCTCCTCCTCCTCCTTTTCCTCCTCCTCCTCCTCCTTCTCCTCCTCCTTCTCCTCCTCCTCCTCCTTCTTTTTCTTTTCTTCTTCTTCTTCTTCTTCTTCTTCTTCTTCTTCTTCTTCTTCTTCTTCTTCTTCTTCTTCTTCTTCTTCTTCTTCTTCTTCTTCTTCTTCTTCTTCTTCTTCTTCTTCTTCTTCTTCTTCTTCTTCTTCTTCTTCTTCTTCTTCTTCTTCTTCTTCTTCTTCTTCTTCTTCTTCTTCTTCTTCTTCTTCTTCTTCCTTCATCTTCTACTTCTTCTTCTTTATTTATTTATTATTGGTTAGAGCTTTCTGTGTCCTAAGAGAATATTGCCTATTCATAGATTACAAAACAAGTAATCTGTGTATTCTTCTCCTTTTTTTCTTTTTGGGGGCTGTGTCCCTGGCGCTCATATGTGGCATGTAACCGGAGCCACTGGCTTCCCAATCCCACGCTTAACTGCTGCGCCACTCGGCCAGCCCTAGCATATAAAATTATGATCTAAAAGTGTGAACATCTGTCCAGCCACCTGGCTCAGTTGGTTAGGAGTTGGTGTAGAGCACATGCTCTGACCAACAGGGACAACGGTTTGATTCCCATTCCGGGCAGTGAATGTTTCGCCTGAGCAGAGCTAACACTGAGCTGCCAAGGAGTGGCAGGATGGCTCAGCTGGTATAACAACAAGATTGCCTGTTCAATGATGGGCTCGGACCACCCGCAACTATAGATTGAACTCGGTACCTTGAGCTGAGCTGCCGTCCGGATGGCTTAGTGGATAGGGCATGCACGCTTAACAAAAAGGCTGCTGGGTTTTGACTCCCACAAAGGACTGTCGCTACTCCAACCCGCAACTGAGATTGAACACAGCACTTTAAGCTTAGGGGACATTAGCTGCCAAGGGGAAGCCAGACAATGACTGGCACCCTACACAATGAAGCTCCTCTCTCTTACCTGGGTCCTCTCTGTTGCCTGTGTCCTACCTGTTGCCTGGCTCCTTCCTGTTGTCAAGCTCTTCTCTGTTACCTGGGTGCTGTGTTGCCTGGTTCCTCTCTGTTGCCTGGGTCCCTGCTGTTGCCAAGCTCCTCTCTGTTACGTAGGTCTTCTCTGTAGCCTGGGTACTCCCTGTTGCCTGGTCCCTTGCTGTGGCCAAGCTGCTCTCTATTACGTGTGTCCTCTCTGTTGCCTCCGTTCCTACTGTTACCTAGCCCTCAATGTGACGTGTCTCCTGCACACTACCTGTTTCCTTCCGGTTGCCTGCATAATCGCCAATGCCTCTGTCCTCCGCATTGCTGGGGTCATCCCTATTGCCTGGGTCTCTCCTGTTGCCAAGCTCCTCTCTGTTATTTCAGTTTTCTCTGTTGCCCAGCTCCTTGCTTCAGCCTGGGTCCTCCCTGTTGCCTACTTCCTCTCTGTTACCTTTGTCTTCTCTGTTGCCAGTGTCATCCATCTTGCCTGGGTCCTTCCTGTTCCGAAGTTCCTCTCTGTTAGCTGAGGGTTCTCTGTTGGTTAGGTTCTCCCTTTTGCCTGGGTCCTTCCTGTTGCCAATCTCCTCTCTGTTACCTGTGTCCTCTCTGTTCCCTGGGTTCTCACTGTTGCTTGGGTCCTCCCTGTTGCCTGGGTCCTTCCTGTTGCCAAGGTCGTCTCTGTTACCCGGATCCTCTGTTGCCTGGGTTCTCCCTTTTTCCAAACTCGCTCTGTAAACTGGGTCCCCCCTGTTGCCTGAGTTCTTTCTGTTACCTGGGTCCTTCCTGATGCCAAGCTACTCTCTGTTCCCTGGGTCATCTCTGTTGCATGGGTCCTCCCCGTTACCTGGGTACTTCCTGCTGCCATGCTCCTCTCTGTTACCTGGGTCCTCTCTGTTGCCTGGGTCCTCCCTGTTCCTGGGTCCTTCCTGTTTCCAAGGTACTCTCTGTTGCTAAGATCCTCTCTGTTACCTGGGTCCTCTCTGTTGCTTGAGTCCTCACTGTTGCCTGGGTCCTTCCTTTTGCCAAGGTCGTCTCTGTTACCTGGGTCCTCCATGTTGACTGGGTTCTTCCTGTTACCTGGGTCATGCCTATTTCCAAAATCCTCTCTGTTACTTGGGTATTCCCTGTTACCTGGGTCCTTCGTATTCCCAAGATGCTCTGTGATACCTCGGTCCTCTGTGTTGCCTGGGTCCTGCCTCTCACCTAGGCCATCACTGTTACCTGGCTTCTTCACATTACCCGTTTTCTTCCCATTGCCTGTATTATCCGCAATGCCTGTGTCCTCCCTATTGCCGGTGTCCTCCCTATTGCCTTGGTTCTTCCTGTTGCCAAGCTACTCTCTGTTACCTGAGACTGCTCTGTTGCCTAGGTCCTCCGTTTTGCCTGGGTTCTCCCTGTTGCCAATCTCCTCTCTGTTACCTGGGCCCTCACCATTGCCTTGGTCCTCCCTGTTGTCTGGGTCCTTCCTGTTGCCTGGGTCCTTGCTGTTGCCAAGCTCCTCTCTGTTACATGGGTCCTCCGTTTTGCCAGGGTCCATCCTGTAGCCAAGCTCCTTTCTGTTACCTGGGTGCTCTTTGTTGATTGGGTACTCCCTGTTACCTGGGTCCTCCCTGTTGCCTATCTCCTCTCTGTTACCTTGGTCTTCTCTGTTGCCTGTGTCATCCCTGTTGCCTGGGTCCTTGCTGTTGCGATGTTCCTCTCTGTTACCTGAGGGTTCTCTGTTGGCTAGGCTCTCCCTTTTGCCTGGGTCGTACCTGTTGCCAATCTCCTGTCTGTTACCTGTGTCCTCTCTGTTGCCTGAGTCATCACTGTTGCCAAGCTCCTCTCTGTTTCCTGTGTCCTCCCTTTTGCCTGGGTCCATCCTGTTGCCAAGCTCCTCACTGTTACCTCAGTGCTCTCTGTTGCTTGGGTCCTCCCTGTTTCCTGGGTCCTCCCTGTTGCCTGAGTCCCTGCTGTTGCCAAGCTCCTCTCTGTTATGTGTGTTCTCTCTGTTGCCTCCTTTCCTACTCTTACCTACGCTCTCAATGTGACGTGTCTCCTTCACATTACCTGTTTCCTTCCCGTTGCCTGCATAATCGCCAATGCCTCTGTACTCCCTATTGCCGGGATCGTCCCTATTGCCTGGGTTTCTCCTGTTGCCAAGCTCCTCTCTGTTACCTGGGTACTCTCTGTTGCCTGTGTCATCCCTGTTGCCTGGGTTCTTCCTGTTGCGATGTTCCTCTCTGTTAGTTGAGAGTTCTCTTTTGGCTAGTTTCTCCCTTTTGCCTGCGTACTTCCTGTTGCCAATCTCCTGTCTGTTGCCTCATTCCTCTCTGTTGCCTGAGTCCTTCCTGTTGCCAAGCGCCTCTCTGTTACTTGGGTCATCTCTGTGCATGGGTCCTCCCCGTTACCTGGGTGCTTCCTGTTGCCACGCTCCTCTCTGTTACCTGGGTCCTCTCTGTTGCTTGGGTCCTCTCTTTTGCCTGGGTCCTTTGGTTACCTGGGTCCTTCACGTTATCTGGGTCCTTCCTGATTCCTGGATCCTCCCTATGTCTGGGTCCTCCATGTTGCCTGGGTCCTCCCTGTTGCCTGGGTCCTTCCTGTTGCCAAGCTACTCTCTGTTACCAGGGTCCTCCCCATTCCCTGGATCCTCCATTATGCCTGGGTCATTCCTTTTACCTAGGCCCTCACTGTTTACTGGATCCTTCACATGATCTGGGTACTTCCAGTTATGAGGATACTCCCTAAAGCCTGGTTCCTCCCCGTTGCCTGGGTCCTCAGTGTTGCCTGGGTCCTTCCTGTTACCTAGGGCCTCACTGTTACCTGGCTCCTTCAAGTTACCTGGATCCTTACCGTTGCCTGTATCCTTCACGATGCCTGGGTCCTCCCCGTTGCCTGGGTCATTCCTGTTGCAAATCTCCTCTCCGTTATCTGGATTCTCTCTGTTGCCTGAGTCCTCCCTATTACCTAGGCCCTCACTTTAACATGGCTCCTTCACGTTCCCTGGTTCCTTCCCATTGCCTGGATCCTCCTCAATGCCTGAGACCACCCCATTGCTGGTGTCCTCCCTATTGCCTTGGTCTTTCCTGTTGCCAAGCTCCTCTCTGTTACCTGGGTACTCTCTGTTGCCTGTGTCATCCCTGTTGCCTGGGTTCTTCCTGTTGCGATGTTCCTCTCTGTTAGCTGAGGCTTCTCTGTTGGCTAGTTTCTCCCTTTTGCCTGCGTCCTTCCTGTTGCCAATCTCCTGTCTGTTGCCTCAGTCCTCTCTGTTGCCTGGGTCCTTCATGTTGCCAAGCGCCTCTCTGTTACCTGGGTCATCTCTGTGCATGGGTCCTCCCCGTTACCTGGGTACTTCCTGTTGCCACGCTCCTCTCTGTTACCTGGGTCCTCTCTGTTCCTTGGGTCCTCTCTGTTGCCTGGGTCCTTCAGTTACGTGGGTCCTTCACTTTATCTGGGTCCTTCCCGATTCCTGGATCCTCCCTATGTCTGGGTCCTCCATTTTTCCTGGGTCCTCCCTCTCACCAAGGTCCTCACTGTTACCTGGCTCCTTCACATTACGTGTATCCTTCCCGTTGCCTGTATCATCCCCAATGCCTGGGTCCTCTCCATTGCCAGGGTCCTCCCTGTTGTCTGGGTCATTCCTGTTTCCAAGCTCCTCTCTGATACCTGGGTCCTCTCTGTTGCCTGTGTCCTACCTGTTGTCTGGGTCCTTCCTGTTTCCAAGCTCATCTCTCTTACCTGAGACTTCTCTGTTGCCTAGGTCCTCCATTATGACTTGTTCCTCCCTGTTGCCAAGCTGCTGTCTGTTACCTGGGCCCTCACCGTTGCCTGGGACCTCCCTGTTGCCTGGGTCCTTCTTGTTGCGAAGCTCCTGTCTGTTACCTGGGTCCTCTCTGTTGCTTGAGTCCTCACTGTTGCCTGGATCCTTCCTTTTGCCAAGGTCGTCTCTGTTACATGGGTCCTCTCTGTTGCCTGGGTACTCCCTTTTTCCAGGCTCCTCTGTGTTACCTGGGTCCTCCCTGTTGCCTGGGTTCTTCCTGTTACCTGGGTCATTCCTGTTGCCAAACTCCTCTCTGTTACCTGGGTCTTCTCTGTTACCTGGGTATTCCCTGTTACCTGGGTCCTTCCTATTCCCAAGATACTCTGTGTTACCTCGGTTCTCTGTGTTGCCTGGGTCCTCCCTCTCACCTCTGCCCTCACTGTTACCTGACTCCTTCACATTACCCGTTTCCTTCCCTTTGCCTGTATCATCCCCAATGCGTTTCTCCTCCCTATTGCCGGTGTCCTCCCTATTGCCTGGGTCCTTCCTGTTGCCAAGCTCCTCTCTGCTCTCTGAGCCCTCACCGTTGCCTGGGTCCTCCCTGTTGTCTGGGTCCTTCCTGTTGCCTGGGTTCTTGCTGTTGCCAAGCTCCTCTCTGTTACGTGGGTCCTCTCGGTTGCCTGGGTCCTCCCTGTGACATGGGTCCTTGCTGTTGCCAAGCTCCTCTCTGTTTTGTGGGTCTTTTCTTTTGCCTGGGTTCTCCCTGTTACCTAGGCCCTCACTGTTACCTGGCCCCTTCACATTACCTGGGTCCTTCCCGTTGCACGGTTCCTCGCCAATACCTGGGTCCCCCCCATTGCCTGGGTCCTCCCTGATTCCTGGGACATGTCTGTTACTTAGGCCCTCACTGTTACCTGGCTCCGTCAAGTTACCTGGGTCCTTTCCTTTCCCTTGATCCTCCCCAGTGCCTGGGTCCGCCCCGTTTGCTGGGTCCTCCATGTTGCCTGGGTCCTGCCTATTGCCAAGGTCGTCTCTGTTACATGGGTCCTCTCTGTTGCCAGGGTACTACCTGTTTCCAAGCTCCTCTCTGTTACCTGGGTCCTCCCCATTGCCTGGGTTCTTCCTGTTACCTGGGTCATTCCTGTTGCCAAGCTCCTCTCTGTTACCTGGGTCTTCTCTGTTCCCTGGGTATTCCCTGTTACCTGGGTCCTTCCTATTCCCAAGATGGTCTCTGTTACCTCAGTCCTCTGTGGTGCCTGGGATCTCCCTCTCACGTAGGCCCTCACTGTTACCTGGCTCCTTCACATTACCCGTTTCCATCCCGTTGCATGTATCATCCCCAATGTCTGTGTCCTCTCTATTGCCGGTGTCCTCCCTATTGTCAGGGTCCTTCCTGTTGCCAAGCTCCTCTCTGTTACCTGAGACTTCTTTGTTAACTAGGCCCTCCCTTTTACCTGTGTCCTCCCTGTTGCCAAGCTCCTCTCTGTTACCTGGGCCCTCACCATTGCCTGGGTCCTCCCAGTTGCCTGGCACCATCCTGTTACCAAGCTCCTCTCTGTTTCATGGGTCCTCTCTGTTGCTTGGTTTCTCCTGTTGCCTGGATCCTTCCTGTTGCCAAGCTGCTCTCTGTAACCTGGGTCCTTCCTGTTGCCAACCTCCTCTCTGTTACCTGAGTTTTCTCTGTTGCCCAGGTCCTCGCTTCTGCCTGGGTCCTCCCTGTTGCCTATCTCTTCTCTGTTACCTTGGTCTTCGCTGTTGACTGTGTCATCCCTGTTGCCTGGGTCCTTCCTTTTGTGATGTTCCTCTCTGTTAGCTGAGGGTTCTCTTTTGGCTAGGTTCTCCCTGTTGCCTGGGTCCTTCTTGTTGCGAAGCACCTGTCTGTTACCTGGGTCCTCTCTGTTGCCTGAGTCCTCACTGTTGCCAAGGTCCTCTCTGTTCCCTGGGTCCTCCCTGTTGACTGGTCCCTTGCTGTGGCCAAGCTGCTCTGTGTTACGTGTGTTCTCTCTGTTGCCTCCGTTCCTACTGTTACCTCCGCCCTCAATGTGACGTGTCTCCTTCACATTACCTGTTTCCTTCCCGTTGCCTGCATAATCGCCAATGCCTCTGTCCTCCGCGTTGCCGGGATCCCCCCTATTGCCTGGGTCTCTCCTGTTGCCAACCTCCTCTCTTTTACCTGGGTCCTCTCTGTTGCCTGCGTCCTACCTCTTGCCTGGGTCCTTCCTGTTGCCAAGGTCCTCTCTGTTACCCGAGTTTTCTCTGTTGCGCAGGTCCTCGCTTCTGCCTGGGTCCTCCCTGTTGCCTATCTCCTCTCTGTTACCTTGGTCTTCTCTGTTGCCTGTGTCATCCCTGTTGCCTGGGTTCTTCCTGTTGTGATGTTCCTCTCTGTTAGCTGAGGGTTCTCTGTTGGCTAGGTTCTCCCTTTTGCCTGTGTCCTTCCTGTTACCAATCTACTGTCTGTTGCCTCAGTCGTCTCTGTTGCCTGGGTCCTTCATGTTGCCAAGCACCTCTCTGTTACCTGGCTCATCTGTGTGCATGGGTTCTCACCGATACCTGGGTACTTCCAGCTGCCACGCTCCTCTCTCTTACCTGTGTCCTCTCTGTTCCTTGTGTCCTCTCTGTTGCCTGGTTCCTCCCAGTGGCCTGGGTCGTTCCTGTTGTCAAACTCCTCTCTGTTACCTGGGTTCTCTCTGTTGCCTGCGTCCTCCCTCTCACCAAGTTCCTCACTGTTACCTGGCTCCTTCACATTACCTGTATCCTTCCCGTTGCCTGTATCATCCCCAATGCCTCGGTCCTCCCCATTGCCGGGGTCCTCCCTGTAGTCTGGGTCATTCCTGTTTCCAAGCTTCTCTCTGCTACCTGTGTCCTCTCTGTTGCCTGTGTCCTACATGTTTTCTGAGTCCTTCCTGTTTCCAAGCTCGTCTCTGTTACCTGAGACTTCTTTGTTGCCTAGGTCCTTCATTATGAATTTTTCCTCCCTGTTGCCAAGCTGCTCTCTGTTACCAGGGCCCTCACCGTTGCCTGGGTCCTCCCTGCTGCCTGGGTCCTTCCTCTTGCGAAGCTCCTGTCTGTTACCAGGGTCCTCTCTGTTGCTTCAGTCCTCACTGTTGCCTGTGTCCTTCCTTTTTCCAAGGTCGTCTCTGTTACATGGGTCCTCTCTGTTGCCTGGGTACTCCTTTTTTCCAAGCTCCTCTCTGTTACCTGGGTCCTCCCTGTTGCCTGGGTTCTTCCTGTTACCTGGGTCATTCCTGTTGCCAAACTCCTCTCTGTTACCTGGGTCTTCTCTGTTACCTGGGTATTCCCTGTTACCTGGGCCCTTCCTATTCCCAAGATGCTCTGTGTTACCTCGGTTCTCTGTGTTGCCTGGGTCCTCCCTCTCACGTAGGCCCTCACTGTTACCTGGCTGCTTCACAATACCCATTTCCTTCCCTTTGCCTCTATCATCCCCAATGCGTTTCTCCTCCCTATTGCCGGTGTCCTCCCTATTGCCTGGGTCCTTCCTGTTGCCAAGCTACTCTCTGTTAGCTGAGACTTCTCTGTTGACTAGGTCCTCCGTTTTGCCTGGGTCCTCCCTGTTGCCAAGCTCCTGTCTGTTACCTGGTCCCTCCCCGGTGCCTGGGCCCTCCCTGTTGTCTGGGTCCTTCCTGTTGCCTGGGTCCTTGCTGTTGCCAAGGTTTTCTCTGTTATGTGGGTCCTCTCTGTTGCCTGGGTCCTTCCTGTGACATGGGTCTTTGTGGTTGCCAAGCTCCTCTCTGTTACAAGGGTCTTTTCTGTTGCCTGGGTTCTCCCTGTTACCTAGGCCTTCACTGTTACCTGGCCCCTTGAGGTTACCTGGCTCCTTCACATTGCATGGTTCCTCCCCAATACCTGTGTCCTCCCTTTTGGCTGGGTCCTGACTGTTTCCTGGGACCTCTCTGTTACCTAGGCCCTCACTGTTTCCTGTCTTCTCCCCGTTGCCTGGGTCCTTCCTGTTGCAAATCTCCTCTCTGTTAACTGGATCCTCTCTGTTGCCATATCTTTACTTTTATCTAGGCCCTCACTGTTACCTGGCTCCTTCATGTAACCTGGGTCCTTCCCTTTGCCTGGATCCTCCGCAATGCCTGTGTCCTCCCCATTGTCTGGGTTCTTCCTGTAGCCTGGGACCTTCCTTTTACCTAGGCCTTCACTGTTAACTGGCTCCTTCACGTTACCTGGGCACTTCCAGTTACCTGGATCCTCCCTAAAGCCTGAGTCCTCCCCTTTGCCTGGGTCCTCAATGTTGCCTGGATCCTTCCTGTTACCTAGGGCCTCACTGTTACCTGGCTCCTTCACGTTACCTGGATCCTCCCCGTTGCCTGTATCCTTTACAATGCCTGTGTCCTCTCCGTTGCGTGGGTCCGTTCTGTTGCAAATCTCCTCTCTGTTACCTAGATTCTCTCTGTTGCCTGGGTCCTCCCTATTACCTAGGCCGTCACTGTATCCTGGCTACTTAACGTTACCTGGTTCCTTCCCATTGCCTGGATCCTCCCCAATGCCTGAGTCTACCCCATTGCTGGGGTCCTCCCTATTTCCTTGGTCCTTCCTGTTACCAGTCTCCTCTCTGTTCCCTGGATAACTCCTGTTCCCAAGCGCCCCTCTGTTACCTGGGTCCTCTCTGTTGCCTGGGTAACTGTTGTTGCTAGGGTAACTCCTGTGGCCAAGTTCCTCTCTGTTACCAGGGACCAGTGAGTTGCCTGGTAACTCCGGTTACCTGGGTAACTCCTGTTGCCGGGGTAACACCTGCTGCCAAGCTCCTCTCTGTTAAAGTGGTACTCTCTGTTGCCTGGGTAATTCCTGCTGCCTCGGTTACTCCTATTACCTGGGTAACTCTGTTGTCAAGCTACTCTCTGTTATCTGTGTGCTCTCTGTTTCCTGGGAAAATCCTTTTTCGGGGCTAACCCCTGTTGCCAAGCTCCTCACTGTTACCTGGGTAAATCCGGTTGTGTGGGTAACTCCTGTTGCCTGGGTAACTCTGTTGTCAAGCTCCTCTCTATTATCTTTATCCTCTCTGTTTCCTGGGTAACTCCTGTTGCGTTGGTAACTCCTGTTGCCAAGCTCCTCACTGTTACCTGTGTAACTCCCGTTGCTGAGCTCCTCTCTATTACTTGAGTAACTCCTGTTTAATTGGTAACTCCTGTTGCCAAGCTCCTCTCTGTTACCTGGGTAACTCCTCTTGCCAAGCTCCTCTGTGTTACCTGGGTCCTCTCTGTTGCCTGAGTAACTACTCTTGCCAGGGTAACTCCTGTTGACAAGCACCTCTCTGTTACCTGGGTCCTCTGTGTTGCCTGGGTAACTACTTTTGCCTCGGTAACACCTGTTGCCAGGATAACAGAGAGATGCTTGGCAGCAGGAGTTACCCCGACAACAGGAGTTACCCAAGCAACAGGGATGACCCTGGTAACAGAGAGGAACTTGGCAAGAGGAGTGACCCAGGCAACAGAAGTTACCAAGATAATAGAGAGGAGCTTGGCAACAGGATTTACCCTGGAAACAGTAGTTACGCAGGCAACAGAGAAGACCCAGTTAACAGAGGGGAGCTTGGAAACAGGAGTTACCCAGGGAAGAGAGAGTAGCTTGGCAACAGGAGTTACCCATGCAACAGGAGTTACCAAAGTAATAGAGAGGAGCTCAGCAACAGGAGTTATCCTCGCAACCGTAGTTACCCAGGCAACATAGAGGACCCAGGTAACAGAGAAGAGCTTCACAACAGGTCTTACCCAGGCAACAGGAGTTACCCAGGCAACAGGAATTACCCAGGCAACCGGGAGGACCCTGGTAAAAGAGAGGAGCTGGGCAACATGAGTTACCCAGGCAAAAGGAGATACACAGGCAACAGGGAGGACACCGGTAGCACAGAGAAGCTTGGCAACAGGAATTACCCAGGCAACAGGATTACCCAGGGAACAGGAGTTACCCAGGTAATAGAGAGGAGCTTGGCAACAGAAGTTACCCAGGCAACAGGTGTTACTGTGGAAACAGAAATTACCTAGGCAACAGAGAGGACCCTGGTAACAGAGAGGAGCTTGGCAACAGGAATTACTTAGGTAACAGGAGTTACCCAGGAAACAGGGAGGACCCCAGTAACAGAGAGGAGCATGGCAAGAGGAGTTACTAAGGCAAAAGGAGTTATCCAGGCAACAGGATTTACCCAGGCAACAGGGAGGACCCCGGTAAAAGAGAGGAGCTTGGTAACAGAAGTTACCCAGACAAAAGGAGTTACTCAGGCAACAGGAGTTACCCAGGCATTAGGGATGACCACGGTAACAGAGAGGAGCTTGGCAACAAGAGTTAGGCAAGCATCAGAAGTTACCCAGGCAACAGGAGTTACCCAGGTAATAGAGAGGAGCTTGGCAACAGGAGTTACCCAGGTAACAGTGAGGAGGTTGGCAAAAGGAGTTACCCAGGCAACAGGAGTTACCCAGGCAACAGGAGTTACCCAGGTAACAGTGAGTAGCTTCGCAACAGGAGTTACCCGGGAAACAGGAGTTACCAAGGCAACAGGAATTTACCAGGCAACAGAGAGGACCCCAGTAACAGAGAAGAGCTTGGCAACACGAGTTAGCCAGGCAACATGAGTTACGGAGGAAACAGGGAAGACCCCGGTAACAGAGAGGAGATTGGCGACAGAAGTTACCCTGGCAACAGGAGTTACCCAGGTAATAGAGAGGAGCTTGGCAACAGGAGTTACCCTGGCAACAGCAGTTACCCAGGCAACAGAGAGGACCTACGAAGAGAGAGTAGCTTGGTAACAGGAGTTACCCAGGTAACAGAGACGAGCTTGGCAACAGGAGTTACCCAGGCAACAGGTGTTACTGCGAAAACAGAAATTACCTAGGCAACAGAGAGGACCCTGGTAACAGAGTGGAGCTTGGCAACAGGAGTTAGGCCACAGGAGTTACCCAGGAAACAGGGAGGACCCCAGTAACATAGAGGAGCTTGGCAACAGGAGTTACCCAGGCAACATGAGTTATCCAGGCTACAGGATTTACCCAGGCAACAGGGAGGATCCCGGTAACAGAGAGGAGCTTGGTAACAGAAGTTACCCAGACAAAAGGAGTTACTCAGGCAACGGGAGTTACCCCGGCATCAGGGATGACCACGGTAACAGAGAGGCGCTTGGCATCAGGAGTTACCCAGGAAACAGGAGTTACCCATGCAAAAGGAGTTACCCAGGCAACAGGAGTTACCCATGCCACAGGAATCACCCAGGCAATAGACAGGACACTTGTAACAGAGAGATGCTTGGCAGCAGGAGTTAACCAGGCATCAGGAGTTACCCAGGCAACACAGAGGACCCCGGTAACAGAGAGGAGCTTGGCAACAGGAGTTACCCAGGTAACAGTGAGGAGGTTGGCAAAAGGACTTACCCAGGCAACAGGAGTTACCCAGGAAACAGGAGTTACCAAGGCAACAGGAATTTACAAGGCAACAGAGAGGACCCTGGTAACAGAGAAGAGCTTGGCAACACGAGTTACCCAGGCACCATGAGTTACGGAGGAAACAGGGAAGACCCCGGTAACAGAGAGGAGATTGGCAACAGGAGTTACCCAGGCAACAGGAGTTACCCAGGCAACAGGCGTTTCCCAGGTAATAGAGATGAGCTTGGAAACAGGAGTCACCCTGGAAACAGAGAGGAACTTGACAACAGGACTTACCCAGGAACCAGGAGTTGCCCAGCCAACAGAAGATACCCAGGCCACAGGTGTTACCCAGGTAACAGTGAGGAGCTTGGCAACAGAAGTTACTGAAGCAACAGCAGTTACCCGGGCAACAGGAATTACACAGTAAACAGGAGTGACCCAACTAATAGAGAGCTGCTTGGCAACAAGAGTTACCATGGCAACAGTATTTACCCAGGCAATAGAATGCACCCAGGTAACAGAGAGGAGCTTCGCAACAGGAGTTACTTAGGAAACAGGAATTACCCAGGCAACAAGAGTTACCTAGGCAACAGGAATTACCGAGGAAACAGGCATTACCCAGGGAACACATAGGACCCCCGTAACAGAGAGAAGCTTGGCAACAAGAGTTACCCGGGCAACAGGAGTTACTCAGGTAACAGGGAGGACAGTAGTAACAGAGAGGAGCTTGGCAACATGAGTTACTCAGGCAACAGGGGTTACCCTGGCAACAGGTGTAACCTAGGCAACAGAGAGGACCCAGGTAACAGAGAGGAGCTTGGCAACAGGAGTTAACCAGGCAACAGGAGTTACCCAGGCAACAGAAGTTAACCAGGCCACAGGTGTTACCCAGGTAACAGTGAGGAGCTTGGCAACAGGAGTTACCCATGCAACAGGAGTTACCCAGGCAACAGGAGTTACCCAGTCCACAGGATTTACCCAGGTAATCGAGACTAGCTTGGAAACAGGAGTTGCCCTGGCAACAGTAGTTACCCAGGCAACAGAGAGGACCCAGATAAAAGTGAGGAGCTTGTCAACATGAGTTACCCAGGCAAAAGTTGTCATCCAGGCAACAGGGAGCGCCCCGGTAACAGAGGAAGTTGGCAACAGGAATTACCCAGGCAACAGGAGTTACCCAGGCAACAGGTTTCACCCAAGAAATCGAGAGGAGCTTGGGAACAGGAGTTACCCTGGCAACAGTAGTTACCCAGGTAACAGAGAGTAGCCAGGTAAAAGAGAGGAGGCTTGCAACAGGAGTTACCCAGGTAACAGAGAGGAGCTTGGCAAAAGTGGTTACCCGGGAATCAGGAGTAACCCAAGCAACAGGAGTTACGCAGGTAATAGAGAGGAGCTTGGAAACAGGAGTTACCTTGACAACTGTAGTTACCCAGGCAACACAGAGGACCCAGGTAACAGAGAAGTGCTTGACAACAGGAGCTACCAGGCAACAGGAGTTACCCAGGCAACAGGAGTTACCCAGGAAACAGGAGTTACCCAGGAAACAGGGAGGAACCCGGTATCAAAGAGGAGCTTTGCAACAGAAGTTAACCAGGCAAGAGGATTTCCCCAAGCAACAGGGTCGACCCCGGTTACAGAGAGGAGCTTGGCAACAGGAGTTACCCAGGCGATAGTAGTTACCCAGGAAATAGAGGAGATTGGCAACAGGACTCAACCTGGCAACAGAGTGGAGCTTGGCAACAGGATTTACCCAGGTAACAGAGAGGATCTTGGAAACAGGAGTCACCCTAGAAACAGAGGGGTGCTTGGCAACAGGAGTTAGCCAGGAAACAGGAGTTACCCAGGCAACAGAAGTTACCCAGGCAACAGGTGTTACCCAGGTAACAGTGAGGAGCTTGGCAAGAGGAGTTACCCATGCAACAGGAGTTACCCAGGCAACAGGAGTTACACAGTCAACATGAGTGACACTGGTATTAGACAGCAACTTGGAAACAGGAGTTACCCTGGAAACAGTAGTAATCCAGGCAACAGAGAAGACCCAGGTAACAGAGAGTAGCTTGGCAACAGGTGTTACCCAGGTAACAGAGAGGAGCTTGGCAACACAAGTTACGGAGGCAACAGGATTTACCCAGGCAGCAGGAGTTACTGAGGCAACAGGAATTACCCAGGCAACAGAGAGGACCCTGGTAACAGAGAGGAGCAGGGCAACAGGAGTTACCCAGGGATCAAGAGTTACTCAGCCAAGAGGGATGACGACGGTAACAGATCGGAGCTTGGAAACAGGAGTTACCAAGGAAACACACAGGAGTTACCCAGGCAACAGAGAGGACCCCGTTGACAGAGAGAAGCTTGGCAACAGGAGTTTCCCGGGCAACAAGAGTTACCCAGGGAACAGGGAGAACCCCAGTAACAGAGAGGATCCTTGCAACAGGAGTTATTGAGGCAACAGGAATTACCCAGGGTATATAGAGGACCCTGGTAAAAGAGAGGAACTTGGCAACAGGAGTTACCAGGCAACAGGAGTTACCCAGCCTACAGGAGTTACCAAGGCAACAGGAATTACCCGGGGAACAGAGAGGACCCTGGTAACAGAGAGGAGCTTGGCAACAGGAGTTACGCAGTCAACAGGAGTTACCCTGGAAACATGGAGGATGCCAGTAACAGAGAGGAGCTTTGCAACAGGAATTATTACGGCAACAGGAATTACCCAGGGTACAGAGAGGACCCTGTTAACAGAGAGGAGCTTGGCAACAGGAGTTACCCAGGCAACTGCAGTTACCTAGAAAACAAGGAGTACCCCAGTAACAGAGAGAATCTTGGCAACAGGAGTTACCCAGGCCGCAGTAGTTATCCAGGCAATGGGAGTTACCCAGGCAAAAGGGAGGACCGCAGTAACAGAGAGGAGGTTGGCAACAGGAGTTACCCAGGCAATAGGATTTACCAAGGCAACAGGAATTACCCAGGATACAGAGAGGACACCAGTGTCAGATAGGAGCTTGGCAACAGGGGTTATCCAGGCAACAGGAGTTACCCAGGTTATAGAGAGGAGCTTGGCAACAGGAGTTACCCTGGAAACAGTAGTTATCAAGGCAACAGAGGACCCAGGTAACAGAGAGTAGATTGGCAACAGGTGTTACCCAGATAACAGAGAGGTGCTTGGCAACAGGAGTTACCCAGGCAACAGGTGTTACCCAGATAACAGAGAGGTGCTTGGCAACAGGAGTTACCCAGGCAACAGGAGTTACCGAGGTAACATTGCGGAGTATGGCAACAGGTTTTACCCAGGTAACAGGAGTTACGGAGGCAACAAATATTACCCAGGCAACAGAGAGGACTCCGGTAACAGAGAGGAGCTTGGCAACAAGAGTTACCCAGGCAATAGGGAGGACTCTGGTAACAGAGAGGAGCTTGGCAACAGGAGTTATCCAGGCAACAGGAGTTACCCAGGCAACAGTTGTTACACAGGTAATAGAGAGGAGCTCGGCAACATGAGTTACTCTGGCAACAGTAGTTACCCAGACAACAGAGAGGACACAGGTAACAGAGAGGAGCTTGGCAACAGGAATTACCCAGGCAACAGGAGTTTCCCAGGCAACAGGGAGGACCCACGTAACAGCGAGGAGATTGGCAAAAGGAGTTACTCAGTAACAGGAGTTACCGAGGAAACAGGAATTACACAGGCAATGGAGAGGAACCCGGTAACAGAGAGGAGCTTTGCAACAAGAGTTACCCAGGCAAAAGGAGTCAACCAGGCAACAGGGAGGACCCCGGTAACAGAGAGGAGTTTGGGAACAGGAATTACCCAGGCAATAGGAGTTACCCAGGCAACAGATTTTACCCAGGAAATCCAGAGCAGCTTGGTAACAGGAGTTACCCTGGTAACAGTAGTTACCCAGGTAACAGACAGTACCGAGGTAAAAGAGAGGAGCTTGGCAACAGGAGTTACCCACGTAAAAGAGAGGAGCTTGACAACAGTAGTTACCCTGGCAACAGTAGTTACCCGGACAACACGAGTTACCCAGGCAACAGGGAGGACCACAGTAACAGAGAGGAGCTTTGCCACAGGAGTTATTGAGGGAAGAGGAATTACCCAGGGAACAGAGAGGACCCTAGTAACAGAGAGGAGATTGGCAACAGGAGTTATCCAGGCAACAGGAGTTACCCAACCTACAGGAGTTACCGAGGCAACAGGAATTACCCAGGCAACAGAGAGGACCCCGGTAACAGAGAGGAGCTTGGCAACAGGAGTCACCCAGGCAACAGGAGTTACACAGGACACAGGGATGATGCCAGTAACAGACAGGAGCTTTGCAACAGTAATTATTGAGGCAACAGCAATTACCCAGGGAACAGAGAGGACCGTGGTAACAGAGAGGAGCTTGGCAACAGGAGTTACCCAGTCAGCAGAAGTTATCCAGGCCACAGGAGGTACCCAGGTAATAGAGGAGATCGGCAACAGGAGTTACCCTGGAAACCGTAGTTCCCCAGGCAATATAGAGGACCCAGGTAACAGAGAAGAGCTTGACAACAGAAGTTACCAAGGTAACAGGAGTTACCCAGGCAACAGGCGTTACCCAGGCAACAGGAGTTACCCAGGTAACAGTGAGGAGTATGGCAACAGGTTTTACCCAGACAACGGGAGTTACCGAGGCAACAAGTTTTACCCAGGCAACAGACAGTACCCCGGTAACAGAGAGGAGCTTGGCAACAGGAGTCTCCCAGGCAACAGGAGTCACCCAGGCAACAGGGAGAATCCCGGTAACAGAGAGGAGCTTGGTAACAGGAATTACGAAGGCCACAGGAGTGACCCAGGCATAAGGTTTTACCCAGGAAATCGAGAGGAGCTTGGTAACAGGAGTTACACTGGCAACAGTAGTTACCCAGGTAACAGAGAGAACCCAGGTAAAAGAGAGGAGATGGGCAACAGGAGTTACCCAGGGAACAGAAGTTACCCAGGCAACAGAGAGGACACTGATAAACGAGAGGAACTCGGCAACAGGAGTTACCCAGCCTACAGGAGTTACCGAGGCAACAGGGAGGACCCCGGTAACAGAGAAGGGTTTAGCAACAGGAGTTACCCTGGCAAGAGTAGTTACCCAGGCAACAGGAGTTACCGAGATTATAGAGAGTAGCTTGGCAACGGGAGTTACCCTGGCAAAGCAGTTACCCAGGAAACAGAGAGGACCTACGAACAGAGAGTAGCTTGGTAACAGGAGTTACCCAGGTAACAGAGAGGAGCTTGGCAACGGGAGATACCCAGGCAACAGGAGTTACTGAGAAAACAGAAATTACCTAGGCAACAGACAGGACCCTGGTAACAGAGAGGAGCTTTTCAACAGGAGTTACCCATGCAACAGGAGTTACCCAGGCAACAGGGAGGACCCCGGTAACAGAGAGGAGCTTGGTAACAGGAAGAACACAGGCAATATGGACGACACCGGCAATAGAGAGGACACAGGCACTGGGGATAATACAGGCACTGGGAAGGAAATGGGTAATGTGAAGTATCCAGGTAACAGTGAGGGCCTAGGTGTGAGGCAGGACCCAGGCAACACAGAGGACAGAGGTATCACAGAGCATCTTGGGAATAGGAAGGACCCAGATAACAGGGAATACCCAGGTAACAGACAAGACCCAGGTAACAGAGAGGAGTTTGGCAACAGGAATGACCCAGGTAACAGGAAGAACCCAGGCAACAGGGAGGACACAGGTAACAGAGAGGAGTTTGGAAACAGTTAGTACCCAGGAAACAGAGAAGACCCATGTAACAGAGACGAACTTGGCAAAAGGAAGGACCCAGGCAACAGTGAGGAATCAAGTAAGAGAGAGGACCCAGGTAACAGAGAGGATCGTGGCAACAGGAAGGAACCAGGTATTAGGGAAGACCCAGGGAACAGAGAGGACCCAGGGAACAGAGAGGAACTTGGCAACACGAGGGACACAGGGAACAGGGATAATCCAGGCAACAGAGATGTCCCAGGTCACCGAGAGGATCTTGACAACAGAGAGTACCTTGGAAACCAGAAGGACCCAGCTAACAGGGAATTCCGAAGTAACAGAGAAGACCCAGGTAACAGCGATGAGCTTGGCAACAGGAATGACCCAGGTAACAGCAAGAAGCAAGGCAACGGGGAGGATCCAGGTAAAAGAGAGGAGCTTGGAAACAGGGAGTAGCCAGGCAACAGGGTGGACCCACCAAACGGGGAGGACCCAGGCATTGACGAGGATCAAGGGAAAGAAAGGGCATAGGTAATTTGAAGGGGCCAGGTAACAGTGAGGGCCTAAGTAACAGAGATGTCCCAGGCATCAGGGAGGACCCAGGCAACTGGAAGGACCCAGGTATTGGGGAGGAACTACGCAACGGGAAGGACCCAGGTAACGTGAAGGGGCCAGGTAACAGTGAAGGCCTAGGTAACAGGGAGAACCCAGGCAACAGAGAGGAACCACGTAACAGAGAGGAGCTTGGCAACTGCAAGGACCCGGGCAACAGGAAGGATCAGGCAACACAGAGGACACAGGTAACAGAGAGTAGCTTGGCAACAGGAAGGACCCAGGCAACAGGGAGGACCCAGCCAATGAGGAGGACCCAGGCATTGGGGAGGTTCCAGGCAACAGGAAGGTCCCAGGTAACTTGAAGCACCAAGGTAACAGAAGGACCTGGGCAACAGGGAGGACCCAGGAAACAGAGAGTAGATTGGCAACAGGTATGAGCCAGGCAACGGGGAGGACTCAACTAACAGACAAGAGACTGACAACAAGAAGGACCCAGACAACATGGAGGACCCAAGCAACAGAAGGGCCAGGTAAAAGGGAGGAGCTTGGCAAAAGAAGCACCCAGGAAACAGGGACGACTCAGGCAACAGAGAGGACCCAGGTAACAGAGAGGAGCTTCCCAACAGGGAGGACTCAGGCAAAAGGAAAGACACAAGCAACAGAGAGGATACAAGTATCAGAGAGGATCTTGGCAACAGGAAGGTTCAAGGCGATAGGGAGGACCCCAGCAATGGGGTGGACTCAGGCATTGTGGAGGATCCAGGCAATGGGAACGAACCAGGTAACGTGAAGGAGCCAGGTTACAGTGAGGGCCTAGGTAATAGGGAGTACCCAGGCAACAGAGAGAATCCAGGAAACAGAGAGGAGATTTGCAACAGGACGCACCCCGGCAACGGGGGGGACCCAGGCATTGTGAAGGATACAGGCAATGGGAAGGATCCAGATAACGTGAAGGAGCCAGGTAACAGTGAGGGTCTAGGTCACAGGAAGGATCCAGGCAACACTGAGGACCCAGGCAACGGGGATCACCCAGGAAACAGAGAGTAGATTGACAACAGGTAGGAGCCAGGCAATGGGGAGGACTCAACTAACAGACAGGAGACTGACATCAAGAAGGACCTAGGCAAAATGGAGGACCCAGGCAACAGAGAGGAACCAGGTAACAGAGAGGAGCTTCGCAACAGGGAGGACGCAGCCAAAAGGGAAGACACAAGCAACAGAGAGGACCCAGGTATCCGAGAGGAGTTTGGCAACAGGAAGGACCAAGGCAATAGGGAGGACCCCACCAATGGGTTGGACTCAGGCATTGGGGAGGATCCAGGCAATGGGAACGAACCAGGGAACGTGAAGGAGCCAGGTTACAGTGAGTGCCTAGGTAATAGGGAGGAACCAGGCAACAGAGAGAATCCAGGTAACAGAGAGGAGATTTGCAACAGGACGCACCCCGGCAACGGGGGGGACCCAGGCATTGTGAAGGATACAGGCAATGGGAAGGATCGAGATAACGTGAAGGAGCCAGGTAACAGTGAGGCCCTAGGTCAAAGGAAGGATCCAGGCAACATTGACGACCCAGGCAATGGGGATTCCCCAGGCTTTAGGAAGGATCCAGGTAAATGGAAGTGCCCAGGTTATGTGAAGGAGCCAGTTAACAGTGAGAACCTAGGTAAAAGGAAGGACCCAGGCAACATGGAGCATCCAGAAAACGGGGAGGACACTGGTAACAGAGAGGATCTTGGCAACAGGAAGGTCCCAGGCTACAGGAAGAACCCTGGCAACGGGGAGGACACAGGCATTGGGGAGGATCCAGGCAAAGGGAAGGTCCCAGGTTACTTGAAGGAGCCAGGTAACAGTGAGGGCCTAGATAAAAGGAAAGATATGGCAACAGAGAGGATCCAGTTAACAGAGAGGAGATTTGCAACAGGAAGGACCCAGGCAACGGGGAGGAGACAGGTAAAAGTGAGGGCCTAGGTAACAGAGAGGTCCCAGGAAACAGGCAGGACCCAGCCAAAAGGGAGGACAAAGGTATTGGGCAGGAACCATGCAATGTGAAGGACCCAGGTAACCTCAAGGGGCCAGGTAACAGTGAGGGCCTAGGGAACAGGGAGAACCCAGGCAACAGAAAAGACCCACGTAACAGAGAGGAGCTTGGCCACAGCAAGGACCCATGTCACAGGGAGGGCCCAGGCAACAGAGAGGACCCACGTATTAGAGAGGACCTTGGCAACAGCAAGGACCCAGGCAACAGGAAGGACCCAGACAACAGGGAGGGCCCAGGCAATGATGAGGGACCAGGTAACAGAGAGGAGCTTGGCAACATGTAGGACCCAGGCAAAACGGAGGACCTAGGCAACAGAGAAGTCTCAGGTAACAGAGAGTAGCTTGGCAACAGGAAGGACCCAGGCAATAGGGAGGACACCGGCAATAGGGAGGACAAACGCATTGGAGATGATACAGGCAAAGGGAAGGAAACGGCTAATGTGAAGGAGCCAGGTAACAGTGAGGGCCTAGGTGAGAGGGAGGACCCAGGCAACACAGAGAACCGAGGTAACACAGAGCATCTTGGGAATAGGAAGGACCCAGGTAACAGGGAATACCCAGGTAACAGAGAAGACCCAGGTAACAGAAAGGAGTTTGGCAACAGGAATGACCCAGGTAACAGGAAGAACCCAGGCAACAGGGAGGACCCAGGTAACAGAGAGGAGCTTGGAAAAAGGGAGTACCCCGGCAACAGAGAGGACCCATGTAACATAGACCACCTTGGCAAAAGGAAGGACCCAGGCAACAGTGAGGACTCAAGCAACAGAGAGGACCCAGGTAACAGAGAGGAGTTTCGCAACTGGAAGGACCCAGGCAACAGGGAGGACCCAGGAAACGGTGAGGGCCCAGGTAACAGAGAGCAGCTTGGCAACAGGAAGGGAGGACCTAGGAAACAGAGAAGTCTCAGGTAACAAAGACGAGCTTGGAAACAGGAAGGACCCAGACAACAGATAGGACACAGGCAACAGAGAGGACACAGGTAGCAGAGAGAAGCTTGGAAACAGGAATGACCAAGACTACAGGGAGGACCCCGGCAATGGGGAGGACCGAGGCATTGGTATGATACAGGCAACGGGAAGGATACAGGTAATGTGAAGTAGCCAGGTAACAGTGAGGAACTTGGTGAGAGGGAGGACGCAGGCAACAGAGAGAACCCAGGTAACAGAGAGGAGTTTGACAACAGGAATGACCCAGGCCACTGGGAGGAACCAGGCAACAGAGAGGACACAGGTAACAGAGAGTAGCTTGGCAACACGTAGGACCCAGGAAACAGGGAGGACCCAGGCAATGTGGAGGACCCAAGCATAGGGAGGATCCAGGCATCGGGAAGGACCCAGGTAACGTGAAGAACCCAGGTAACCAAAGGACCCAGGCAACAGACAGAACCCAAGCAACAGAGAGTACCCAGGTAACAGAGAGGAGCTTGGCAACAGGATGGACCCAGGCAACAAGGAGGTTCCAGGAAACAGAGAGGAGCTTAGCAACAGTGAGGACTCAGGCAACAGAGCGGACACAGGTAACAGAGGAGATTGGAAACAGGATGGACCCAGGCAACAGGGAGGTTCCAGGAAACAGAGAGGAGCTTAGCAACAGTGAGGACTCAGGCAACAGAGCGGACACAGGTAACAGACAGGAGATTGGCAACAGGAAGGACCCAGGCAACAGGGAGGATCCAAGCAACAGAGAGCACCCAGGTAACACAGAGGAGCTTGGCAACAGGATGGACCGAGGCAACAGGGAGGACACAGGAAACAGAGAGGAGCTTGGCAACAGTGATGACTCAGGCAACAGAGCGGACACAGGTAACAGACAGGAGATTGGCAACAGGAAGGACCCAGGCAACAGGGAGGATCCAAGCAACAGAGAGCACCCAGGTAACACAGAGGAGATTGGCAACAGGTACGACCCAGGTAAAAGGGACAACCGAGCCAACAGAGAACCCTCAGCTAACAGAGTGGAACTTCGCAACAGGAAGGACCCAGGCAACAGGGATGACACAGGCAACAGAGAAGACTAAGGTAACAGAGAGGAGGTAGGCAATAGGGAGGAACCAGGCAAAAGCGAGGACCTGGGGAACAGAGGAAACTCACGTAACAGAGAGGAGCTTGGCAACAGGAAGGACCCAGGCAACAGGTAGGACACTTGCAACAGATAGTACCCAGGTAACAGAGAGGAACTTGGCAACGGAGAGACCCAGGCTATAGGGAGTACCACGGCAATGGGGAGGACACAGGCATTGGCAATTATTCAGGCATCACGAAGGAAACAGGTAATGTGAAGGAGACACGTCCAATTGACGGCGTAGGTAACAATAGGAACGGAGGCAACTGAGAAGACACATGTAACAGAGAGCAGCTTGGCAACAGCAAGGGCCCAGGCAACAGGGAGTACCCAGGCTACAGAGAAGACCCACTTAACAGAGAGGACCTTGGCAACAGCAGGGACCCATGCAACAGAGAGGAACCAGGCGACCCAGGTAACAGAGAGGAGCTTGACAACAGGAAGGACCCAGGCAACAGGGACGACCCAGGCAACAGAGAGGACCCAGGTAACAGAGAGGAGCTTCGCAACAGGGATTTCGCTGGCAAAGGGGAGGACACAAGCAACAGAGAGGACCCAGGTGTCAGAGAGGAGTGTGGCAACAGGAAGGACCAAGGTAATAGGGAGTACCCCAGCAATGGTGTGGTCTCAGGCATTGGGGAGGAACCAGGGAACGAGAAGGAGCCATGTTAAAGTGAGGGCCTAGATAATAGGGAGGACTCAGACAACAGAGAGAATCCAGGTAACAGAGAGGAGATTTGCAACAGGAAGGACCCAGGCTATGGGGAGGACCCAGGCATTATGAAGCATAGAGGCAACGGGAAGGATCCAGGTAACTTGAAGGAGCCAGGTAACAGTGAGGCCCTAGATAAAAGGAAGGACCCAGGCAACATTGAGTACCCAGGCAATGGGGAGGACCCAGGCTTTAGGGAGGATCCAGGTAACTGGAAGTACCCAGGTAATGTGAAGGAGCCAGTTAACAGTGAGGGGCTAGGTAAAAGGAATGACCCAGCCAAAATGGAGGATCCAGGTAACGGGCAGGACCCCAGTAACAGAGAGTAGCTTGGCAACAGGAAGGAACGAGGCAACAGGGAGGACCCAGGCAACGTGGAGGACACAGACATAGGGAGGATCCAGGAATCGGGAAGGACCCAGATAACGGGAAGGACCCAGGTAACCGAAGGACCCAGGCAACAGAGAGGACCCAAGCAACAGAGAGGACCCAGCTAACAGAGAGAAACGTGGCAACAGGAAGTACCCAGGTAACGGGGAGGACCCTTGCACAGAGATGACCCAGGTAACAGAGAGGCGCTTGGCAACAGGAAGGACCCAAGAAACAGAGAGTAGCTTGGCATCAGGAAGGACCCAGGTAACAGGAAGAACTCAGGCAACAGGGAGGACCCATGTTACAGAGAGGAGCTTGGAAACGGAGAATCCAGGCAACAGACAGGACCCAGGTAACAGAGACGACCTTGGCAACAGGACGGACCCAGGCAACAGGGAGTACCCAAGCAACAAAGAGCACCCAGGTAACAGAGAGGAGCTTGAAAACAGGATGGAACCAGGCAACAGGGTGGACACAGTTAACAGAGAGGAGCTTGGCAACAGTGACGACTCAGGCAACAGAGAGGACTGAGTAAACAGACAGGAGATTGGCAACAGGAAGGACGCAGGCAAAAGGGAGAACCTAGCCAACAGAGAACCCTCAGCTAACAGAGAGGAACATCGCAACAGGAAGAACCCAGGCAACAGGGATGACACAGGCAACAGAGAAGACCAAGGTGACAGAGAGGAGATAGGCAACAGGGAAGACCCAGGCAGAAGCGTGGTCCTGGGCAACAGAGAAAACTCAGGTAACAGAGAGGAGCTTGGCAACAGGAAGGACCCAGGCAACAGGTAGGACACAGGCAACAGAGAGGTCCCAGGTAACAGAGAGGAGCTTGGCAACAGGAGAGACCCAGGTAATAAGGGTGATCCCGGCAATGGGGAGGACAGAGGCATTGGCGATTATGCAGGCAACGGGAAGGAAACAGGTAATGTGAAGGAGACACGTCACATTGAGGGCGTAGGTAACAGTAGAAATGGAGGCAACAGAGAGAACACACGTAACAGAGAGCAGCTTGGCCACAGCAAGGGACCAGGCAACAGGGAGTACCCAGGCTACAGAGAAGACCCACGTAACAGAGAGGAGCTTGGCAAAAGCAGGGACCCAGGCAACAGTGAGGACCCACGAAACAGAGAGGAGCTTGGCAACAGTGAGGACTCAGGCAACAGAGAGGACACAGGTAGCACACAAGAGATTGGCAAGAGGAAGGACCAATGCAACAGGAAGGAACCAGGCAACAGGGATAATCCAGGCAACAGAGAGGTCCCAGGTCACCGAGAGGATCTTGGCAACAGAGAGTACCTTGGAAACAGGAAGGACCCAGGAAACAGGGAGGACCCAGGCAACAGAGAGGACACAGGTAGCAGAGAGGAGCGTGGCAACAGGAAGGACCCAGATAACGGGGAGGACCCACGCAACAGAGATGACCCAGGTAACAGAGAGGCACTTGGCAACAGGAAGGACCCAGGCAACAGAGAGTAGCTTGGCATCAGGAAGTACCCAGTTTACAGCAAGAACTCAGGCCACAGGGAGGACCCAGTTTACAGAGAGGAGCTTGGCAACAGGAAGGATCCAGGCAATAGGAGGACCCAAGCAACAGAGAGGACTCAAGAAACAGAGAAGAGCTTGACAAAAGGAAGGACCCAGGCAACAGGGACGACCCAGGCAACAGAGAGGACCCAGGTAACAGAGAGGAGTTTCGCAACAGGGAGAACGCAGGCAAAAGGGAGGACACAAGCAACAGAGAGGACTCAGGTGTCAGAGAGGAGCGTGGAAACAGGAAGGACCAAGGTAATAAGGAGTACCCCAGCAGTGGGGTGGTCACAGGCAACGGGGAGGACCCAGGCATCGTGAAGGATACAGGCAACGGTAAGGATCCAGGTAACTTGAAGGAGCCAGGTAACAGTGAGGCCCTAGGTATCAGGAAGGACCCAGGCAACATTGAGGACCCAGGCAACGGGGAGGACCCAGGCTTTAGAGAGGATCCAGGTAACTGGAAGTACCCAGGTAATGTGAAGGAGCCAGGTAACAGTGAGGGCCTAGGTAAAAGGAATGACCCAGGCAAAATGGAGGATCCAGGCAACTGGGAGGACCCCAGTAACAGAGAGTAGCTTGGCAACAGGAAGGACCCAGGCAAACAGGGAGGAACCAGGCAACGTGGAGGACACAGACATAGGGAAGATCCAGAAATCGGGAAGGACCCAGATAACGTGAAGGTACCAGGTAAACGAAGGGCCCAGGCAACACAGAGGTCCCAAGCAACAGAGAGGACCCAGGTAACAGAGAGGAGCGTGGCAACAAGAAGGACCCAGGGAACAGGTAGGACACAGGCAACAGAGAGGACCCAGGTAACAGAGAGGAGCTTGGCAACAGGATGGAACCAGGCAACAGGGAGGACCCAGGTAACAGAGAGAAGCTTGGCAACAGGAGAGACCCAGGCAATAGGGAGGATCCCGGCATTGGGGAGGACAGAGGCATTGGCGATTATGCAGGCAACGGGAAGGAAACAGGTAATGTGAAGGAGACACGTCACATTGAGGGCAGAGGTAACAGTAGGAACGGAGGCAACAGAGAAAACACACGTAACAGAGAGCAGCTTGGCCACAGCAAGGGACCAGGCAACAGGGAGTACCCAGGCTACAGAGAACACCCACGTAACAGAGAGGAGCTTGGCAACAGTGAGGACTCAGGCAACAGGGATAATCCAGGCAACAGAGAGGTCCCAGGTCACCGAGAGGATCTTGGCAATAGAGAGTACCTTAGAAACAGGAAGGACCCAGGAAACAGGGAGGACCCAGGCAACAGAGCGGACACAGGTAGCAGAGAGGAGCGTGGCAACACAAAGGATTCAGGCAATAGGAGGACCCAAGCAACAGAGAGGACCCAGGAAACAGAGAAGAGCTTGGTAACAAGATGGTCCCACGCAACAGGGAGGACCCAGGCAACGGTGAGTGCCCAGGTAACAGAGAGGAGCTTGGCACCAGGGAGGACCCAGACAAAAGGGAGGACCTAGTCAACGGAGAAGTCTCAGGTAACAGAGAGGAGCTTGGCAACAGGAACGACCCAGGCAATAGGGAGGACACCCGCAATAGTGAGGACACAGACATTGGGGATGACACAGGCAAAGGGAAGGAAATGGGTAATGTGAAGGAGCCAGGTAACAGTGAGGGCCTAAGGGAGAGGGAGATCCCAGGCACCACAGAGGACTGAGGTAAGAGACCATCTTGGGAATAGGAAGGACCAATGGAACAGGGAATACCCAGGGAACAGAGAAGACCCAGGTAACAGACAGGAGATTGGCAACAGGAAGGACTCAGGCAAAAGGGAGAACCTAGCCAACAGAGAATCCTCCGCTAACAGAGAGGAACATCGCAACAGGAAGAACACAGGCAACAGGGAGCACACAGGAAACAGAGAAGACCAAGGTACCAGAGAGGAGATAGGCAACAAGGACGCAGGCAGAAGCGTGGTCCTGGGCAACAGAGAAAACTCAGGAAACAGAGAGAAGCTTGGCAACAGGAGAGACCCAGGCAATAGGGGGGATTCCGGCAATGGGGAGGACAGAGGCATTGGCGATTATGCAGGCAACGGGAAGGAAACAGGTAATGTGAAGGAGACATGTCACATTGAGGGTGGAGGTAACAGTAGGAATGGAGGCAACAGAGAGAACACACGTAACAGAGAGCAGCTTGGCCACAGCAAGGGACCAGGCAACAGGGAGTACCCAGGCTACAGAGAAGACCCATGTAACAGAGAGGAGCTTGGCAACATCAGAGACCCAGGCAACAGGGAGGACCCAGGCAACAGAGAGGACCTTGGCAACAGTGAGGACTCAGGAAACAGAGAGGACACGGGAAACAGAGAGGAGATTGGCAACAGGTACGACCCAGGCAAAAGGGAGAACCTAGCCAACAGAGAACCCTCAGCTAACAGAGAGGAACATCGCAACAGGAAGGATCCAGGCAAAAGGGATGACACAGGCAACAGAGAAGACCAAGGTAACAGAGAGGAGATAGGCAACAGGGAGGACCCAAGCAGACGTGAGGACCTGAGCAACAGAGAAAACTCAGGTAACAGAGAGGATCTTGGCAACAGGAAGTACCCAGGCAAGAGGTAGGACGCAGGCAACAGAGAGGACCCAGGTAACAGAGAGGAGCTTGGCAACAGGAGAGACCCAGGCAATAGGGAGGATCCCAGCAATGGGGAGGACAGAGGCATTGACGATTATGCAGGCAACGGGAAGGAAACAGGTAATGTGAAGGAGACACCTCACATTGAGGTCGAAGGTAACAGTAGGAACGGAGGCAACAGAGAGGACACACGTAACAGAGAGCAGCTTGGCCACAGCAAGGGCCCAGGCAACAGGAAGGACCCAGGCAACAGGGAAAATCCAGGCAACAGAGAGGTCCCAGATCACCGAGAGCATCTTGGCAACAGAGAGTACCTTGGAAACAGGAAGGACCCAGGCAACAGGGAGGACCCAGGTAACAGAGGGGAGCATGGCAACAGGAAGTACCCAGATAACGGGAGGACCCACGCAACAGAGATGACTCAGGTATCAGAGAGGCGCTTGGCTACAGGAAGGATCCAGGCAACAGGAGGACCCAAGCAACAGAGAGGACCCAGGAAACAGAGAGGAGCTTGGTAACAGGATGGTCCCTCGCAACAGGGAGGACGCAGGCAACGGTGAAGGCCCAGGTAACACAGAGGAGGTTGGCAACAGGGAGGACACAGGGAAAAGGGAGGACACCCGCAATAGGGAGAACAGAGACATTGGGGCTGATACAGGCAACGGGAAGGAAACGAGTAATGTGAAGGAGCCAGGTAACAGTGAGGGCCTACATGAGAGGGAGATCCCAGACACCACAGAAGACTGAGGTAACAGAGACCATCTTGCGAATAGGAAGGACCAAGGTAACATGGAATTCCCAGGGAACAGAGAAGACCCAGGTAACAGAGAGGAGCTTGGCAACAGGAATGACCCAAGTAACAGGAAGAAGCCAGGCAATGGGGAGGACCCAGGTAACAGAGAGGAGCTTGGAAACAGGTAGTACCCCGGCAACAGAGAGGACCCATGTAACAGAGACGACCTTGGCAACCGAAAGTACCCAGGTATTAGGGAGGACCCAGGGAACAGAGAGGACCCAGGGAACAGAGAGGAACTTGGCAACAGGAAGGATCCAGGCAACAAGGATAATCCAGGCAACAGAGATGCCCCAGGTCACCGAGAGGATCTTGGCAACAGAGAGAACCTTGGAAACCGGAAAGACCCAGGCAACTGGGAATACCCAGGTAACAGAGAAGACACAGGTAACAGCGATGAGCTTGGCAACAGGAATGGCCCATGTATCAGCAAGAAGCAAGGCAATGGGGAGGATCCAGGTGAAAGAGAGGAGCTTGGAAACAGGGGGTAGCCAGGCAACAGAGAGGACCCATGTAACAGAGACGACCTTGGCAGCAGGAAGGACCCAGGCAACAGCGAGGACCCAGCAAACGGGGAGGACCCAGGCATTGGCGAGGATTGAGGGAAAGGAAAGGACCCAGGTAACTTGAAGGGGCCAGGTAACAGTGAGGGCCTAAGTAACAGAGATTCCCAGGAATCAGGGAGGACCCAGGCAATGGGGAGGACCCAGGTATTGGCGAGGAACCATGCAACGGGAAGGACCCAGGTAATGGAAAGGGGCCAGGTAACAGTGAGGGCCTAGGTAACAGGGAGAACCCAGGCAACAGAGAAGACCCACGTAACAGAAAGTAGCTTGGCAACAACAAGAACCCATGTCACAGAGAGGACCCAGGCAACAGAGCGACCTACGTAACAGAATGGAGCTTGGCAACAGCGAGGACCCAGGCAACAGGAAGGACCCAGACAACAGGGAGGACCCAGGCAACGGTGAGGGCCCAGGTAACAGAGAGAAGCTTGGCAACAGGGAGATCCAGGCAAAACGGAGGACCTAGGCAACAGAGAAGTCTCAGGTAACAGAGAGTAGCTTGGCAAAAGGAAGAACCCAGGCAATAGGGAGAACACCGGCAATAGGTAAGAACACAGGCACTGGGGATGATACAGGCAATGGTAAGGAAACGGGTAATGTGAAGGATCCAGGTAACAGGGAATAACCAGGTAACAGAGAAGACCCAGGTAATAGAGAGGAGCTTGGCAAAAGGAATGACCCAGGTAACAGGAAAAACCCAGGCAACAGGGAGGACACGGGTAACAGAGAGGAGCTTGTAAACAGGTAGTATCCAGGCAACAGAGAGGACCCATGTAACAGAGACGACCTTGGCAAAAGGAAGGACCCAGGCAACAGTGAGGACTCAAGTAATAGAGAGGACCCAGGTAACAGAGAGGAGCGTGGCAACAGGAAGGACCCAGGTATTAGGGAAGACCCAGGGAACAGAGAGGACACAGGCAACAGAGAGGAACCAGGTAACAGCGAGGAGCTTGGAAAAAGCAAGCACCCAGGAAACAGAGATGACGCAGGCAACAGAGAGGGCCCAGGTAACAGAGAGGAGCTTCGCAACAGGGAGGACACAGGCAAAAGGGAAGACACAAGCAACAGAGAGGACCCAGGTATCAGAGAGGAGCTTGGCAACAGGAAGGACCAAGGCAATAGGGAGGACCCCAAAAATGGGGTGGACTCAGGCTTTGGGGAGGATCCAGGCAATGGGAAGGAACCAGGTAACGTGAAGGAGCCAGGTTACAGTGAGGGCCTAGGTAACAGGGAGGACCCAGGCAACAGTGATAATCCAGGTAACAGAGAGGAGATTTCCAACAGGACGCACCCAGGCAACCGTGGGGACCCAGGCATTGTGAAGGATACAGGCAACGGGAAGGATCTAGTTAACGTGAAAGAGCCAGGTAACAGTGAGGACCTAGGTAACAGGAAGGATCCAGGCAAAATTGAGGACCCAGGCAATGGGGAGGACCCAGGCTTTAGGGAGGATCCAGGTAACTGGAAGTGCCCAGGTAATGTGAAGGAGCCAGTTAAGAGTGAGGGCCTAGGTAAAAGGAAGGACCCAGGCAACATGGAGGATCCAGGCAACGGGGAGGACCGAGGTTACGTGAAGGAGCCAGGAAACCTTGAGAACCTAGATAAAAGGTAAGATTATGGCAACAGAGAGGATCCAGTTAACAGAGAGGAGATTTGGAACAGGATGGACCCAGGCAACGGGGAAGAGACAGGTAACAGTGAGGGTCTAGGTAACAGAGAGGAACCAGGAAACAGGCAGGACCCAGCCAAAAGGGAGGACACAGGTATTGGGCAGGAACCACGCAATGGGAAGGACCCAGGTAACCTCAAGGGGCCAAGTAACAGTGAGGGCCTAGGTAACAGGGAGAACCCAGGCAACAGAAAAGACACACATAACAGAGAGGACCTTGGAAACAACAAGGACCCATGTCACAGGGAGGACCCAGGCAACAGAGAGGACCCACGTAACAGAGAGGAGCTTGGCAACAGCAAGAACCCAGGCAACAGGAAGGACCCAGACAACAGGGAGGACCCAGGCAATGGTGAGGGAACAGGTAACAGAGAGGAGCTTGGCACCAGGGAGGACACAGGCAAAACGGAGGACCTAGGCAACAGAGAAGTCTCAGGTAACAGAGAGTAGTTTGGCAACAGGAAGGACCCAGGCAAAAGGTAGGATGAAGGCAAAGGAGAGGACCCAGGTAACAGAGAGGAGCTTGGAAACAGGAGAGACCCAGGCAATAGGGATGATCCCGGCAATAGGGAGGACAGAGGCATTGGCGATGATGCAGGCAATGGAAGGGAACAGGTAATGTGAAGGAGAAACGTCACATTGAGAGTGTAGGTAACAGTAGGAACTGAGGCAACAGAGAGAACACACATAACAGAGAGGAGCTTGGCAACAGCAGGGACCCAGGCAACAGGGAGGACCCAGGAAACAAGGAGGAGCTTGGAAAGAGTGAGGACTCAGGCAACTGAGAGGACACAGGTAACAGACAGGAGATTGGCAACAGGAAGGACCCAGGCAACAGGGAGGACCCAAGGAACAGAGAGCACCCAGGTAACAGAGAGGAGCTTGGCAACAGGATGGACCCAGGCAACAGGAAGGACCCAGGAAACAGAGAGGAGCTTGGCAACAGTGATTACTCAGGCAACTGAGAGGACACAGGTAACAGACAGGAGATTGGCAACAGGTACGACCCAGGCAAAAGGGGGAACCTAGCCAACAGAGAACCCTCAGCTAACAGAGAGGAACATCGCAACAGGAAGGACCCAGGCAACAGGGATGACACAGGCAACAGAGAAAACTCAGGTAACAGAGAGAAGATTAGCAACAGGAATGACCCATGCAACAGGTAAGACACAGGCAACAGAGAGGACCCAGGTAACAGAGAGGAGATTGGCAACAGGAGAGACCCAGGCAATAGGGAGGGTCCCGGCAATGGGGTGGACAGAGGCATTGGCGATTATGCAAGCAAAGGGAAGGAAACAGGTAATGTGAAGGAGACACGTCACATTAAGGTCGTAGGTATCAGTAGGAACGGAGGCAACAGAGAGGACACACGTAACAGAGAGTAGCGTGGCCACAGCAAGAGACCAGGCTACAGGAAGGACCCAGGTAACAGGGATAATCCAGGCAACAGAGAGGTCCCAGGTCACCGAGAAGATCTTGGCAACAGAGAGTACTTTGTAAACAGGAAGGACCCAGGCAACAGGGAGGACCCAGGCAACAGAGAGGACCCAGGTAACAGAGAGGAGCGTGCAACAGGAAGTACCCAGGAAACAGAGAGTAGCTTGGCATCAGGAAGGACCCAGGTAACAGCAAGAACTCAGACAACAGGGAGGACCCAGGTTACAGAGAGGAGCTTGGCAACAGGAAGGATCCAGGCCACAGGAGGACCCCAGCAACAGAGAGGATCCAGGAAACAGAGAGGATCTTGGTTACAGGATGGTCCCTGGCAACCTGGAGAACCCAGGCAACGGTGAGGGCCCAGGTAACAGAGAGGAGCTCGGCAACAGGGAGGACCCAGGTAAAAGGGAGGACTTAGTCAACACAGAAGTCTCAGGTAACAGAGAGGAGCTTTGCAACTGGAAAGACCCAGGCAATAGGGAGGACACCGGCAATAGGGAGGGCAGAGACATTGGGGTGATACAGGCAACGGGAAGGAAATGGGTAATCTGAAGGAGCCAGGTAACAGTGAGGGCCTAGGTGAGAGGGAGGACCCAGGCAACACAGAGAACCGAGGTAACACAGAGCATCTTTGGAATAGGAAGGACCCAGGTAACATGGAATACCCAGGTATCAGAGAAGACCCAGGTAACAGCGATGAACTTGGCAACAGGAATGACCCAGGTAACAGCAGGAAGCAAGGCAATGGGGAGGATACAGTTAAAAGAGAGGAGCTTGGAAACAGGGAGTAGCCAGGCAACAGAGAGGGCCCATGTAACAGAGACGACCTTAGAAGCAGGAAGGACCCAGGCAACAGGGAGGACACAGCAAACTGGTAGGACCCAGGCATTGGCGAGAATCGAGGGAAAGAAAAGGACCCAGGTAACTTGAAGGGGCCAGGTAACAGTGGGGGCATAAGTAACAGAGATGTCCCAGGCATCAGGGAGGACCCAGGCAACAGGAAGGACCCAGGTATTGGGGAGGAACCACGCAACGGGAAGGACCCAGGTAACGTGAAGTGGCCAGGTAACAGTGAGGGCCTAAATAACAGATATGTCCCAGGAATCAGGGAGGACCCATGCAATGGGGAGGACCCAGATATTGGCAGGGAACCATGCAACCGGAAGGACCCAGGTAATGTAAAGGGGCCAGGTAACAGTGAGGGCCTAGGTAACAGGGAGGACCCAGGCTTAAGAGAGGACCCACGTAACAGAGAGGAGCTTGGCAACAGAAAGGACCCAGGCAACTCTGAGGGACCAGGTAACAGAGAGGAGCTTGGCAACAGGGAGGACCCAGGCAAAACGGAGGACCTAGGCAACAGAGGAGTCTCAGGTAACAGAGAGTAGCTTGGCAACAGGAAGGACCCTGGCAATAGGGAGGACACCTGCAATAGGGAGGACAAACGCATTGGGGATGATACAGGCAAAGGGAAGGAAACGGGTAATGTGAAGGAGCCAGGTAACAGTAAGGGCCTAGGTGAGAGGGAGGACGCAGGCAACACAGAGAACCGAGGTAACACAGATCATCTTGGGAATAGGAAGGACCCAGGTAACAGGGAATACCCAGGTAACAGAGAAGACCCAGGTAACAGAGAGGAGTTTGGCAATAGGAATGATCCAGGTAACAGGAAGAACCCAGGCAACAGGGAGGACCCAGGTAACAGAGAGAAGCTTGGAAAAACGGAGGACCCAGGCAACAGAGAGGACCCAGGTAACAGAGAGGAGCATGGCAACAGGAAGTACCCAGGTAACTGGGAGGACCCATGCAACAGGAAGGACCCAGGGAACAGAGAGTAGCTTGGCATCAGGAAGGACCCAGGTAACAGGAAGAACTCAGGCAACAGGGGGGACCCAGGTTACAGAGCGAGCTTGGAAAAACGGAGAACCCAGGCAACAGAGAGGACCCGGGTAACAGAGACGACCTTGGCAACAGGAAGGACCCAGGCAACAGGGAGGACCCAAGCAACAGCGAGCACCCAGGGAACAGAGAGGACACAGGTAACAGAGAGGAGGTTGGCAACAGGAAGGACCCAGGCAAAAGGGAGAACCTAGCCAACAGAGAACCCTCAGCTAACAGAGAGGAACTTCGCAACAGGAAGGACGCAGGAAACAGGGATGACACAGGGAACAGAGAAGACCAAGGTAACAGAGAGGACGTAGGCAACAGGGAGGACCCAGGCAGAAGCAAGGAGCTGGGCAACAGAGAAAACTGAAATAACAGAGAGGATCTTGGCAACAGGAGAGACCCAGGCAATAGGGAGGACCCCAGCAATGCAGAGGACAGAGGCATTGGCAATTATGCAGGCAATCGGAAGGAAACAGATAGTGTGCAGGAGACACGTCACATTGTGGGCTAGGTAACAGTAGGAACGAAGGCAACAGAGAGGACACACGTAACAGAGAGCAGCTTGGCCACAGCAAGGGACCAGGCAACAGGGAGTACCCAGGCTACAGAGAAGACCTACGTAACAGAGAGGATATTGGCAACAGCAGGGACCCAGACAACAGAGAGGAACCAGGCAACACAGCACCCAGGTAACAGAGAGGAGCTTGACAACAGGAAAGAGCCAGGCAACAGGTAGGACACAGGCAACAGAGAGGACCCAGGTAAGAGAGAGGTGCTTCATTGTGTAGGGTGCCAATCACTGTCTGGCTTCCCCTTGGCAGCTAATGTTCCCTAAGCTTAAAGTGCTGTGTTCAGTCTCAGTTGTGTGTTGGAGTAGCGACCGTCCTTTGTGGGAGTCAAAACCCAGCAGCCTTTTTGTTAAGCGTGCATGCCCTATCCACTGAGCCATCCGGACGGCAGCTCAGCTCAAGGTGCCGAGTTCAATCTAGAGTTGCAAGTGGGCCGAACCCATCATTGAACAGGCAATCTGGTTGTTATACCAGCTGAGCCATCTTGCCACTCCTTGGCAGCTCAGTGTTAGCTCTGCTCAGGCGAAACATTCACTTCCCCGAATGGGAATCAAACCGTTGTCCATGTTAGTCAGAGCATGTGCTCTACGCTAACTCCTAACCTATTGAGCCAGGTGCGTGGACAGATGTTCACACTTTTAGATCATAATTTTATATGCTAGGGCTGGCCGAGTGGCGCAGCGGATAAGCGTGGTATTGGGAAGACAGTGGCCCTGGTTACATGCCACATATGAGGGCCAGGGACACAGCCCTCAAAAAGAAAAAAAGGAGAAAAAGAATACACAGATTACTTGTTTTGCAATCTATGAATAGGCAATATTCTCTTAGGACTCAGAAAGTTCTAACCAATAATAAAAAAATAAAGAAGAAGAAGAAGTAGAAGATGAAGAAGAAGAAGAAGAAGAAGAAGAAGAAGAAGAAGAAGAAGAAGAAGAAGAAGAAGAAGAAGAAGAAGGAGGAGGAGGAGGAGGAGGAGGAGGAGGAGGAGGAGGAGGAGGAGGAGGAGGAGGAGGAGGAGGAGGAGGAGGAAAATTGAATTTCCAAATTTTAACATCTTTAGTCCATCAAATACACCATTAAGAAAATACAGAGCAGTACTGTTCAAGTGTCTCGCTTGGTTAGGAGTTCGCTCTGAGCAACAGGATGGCCTGTTTGATGCCCATGTGGGCCAGTGGCACTGCACCCGAGGTGAGCTGCCACTGAGCTGACAACAGGTGGCAGGATTGTTCAGCTGGTGAGAGCACTTGCTCCTAACAACAAGTTTGCCTGTTGGAGATGGTGGGCTATGCCCTCCCGAAGCTAAGTACTGAACTTGGCACCTTGAATTGAGCTGCTGCTGCCCGGGTGTCTCATGATAGAGCACACATTCTTAACAACAAGGCTGCCAGTTTGACTCCCGCATGAGATGGTGACTATGCCTACCTGCATCTAATTGAACACAGCACCTTGAGCTAAGCAGCTGAACTGGACTTGGAGCTGAGCTTGTTGCGCCCTTCATAAAGATTGAAAGACAACAACTTGGCTGTTCCCCTGGCCCAATTCCCCAACACTGTTCCAATCTCCCAATTCTCCAACACTCTTCTCCTCCCCGAACTCCCCAATTGAAGGAAAGACAGACAGAAATAGAGGAAGAAAGAAAGAAAGAAAGAAAGAAAGAAAGAAAGAAAGAAAGAAAGAAAGAAAGAAAGAAAGAAAGAAAGAAAGAAAGAAAGAAAGAAAGAAAGAAAGAAAGCATAGCCAAACTTTTAAATGATAATGCATGGGGGAAGTACAATGAAAACAGTTTTCCATTGTAGTATAAGATGTAAAATAGTTGGAATCCAGACATAAACTGCTAATGAAAAATTAAAAGCAACAAATAACTGCAAAGTTAAACTTTATGCTTGATTCTACACAGTGTAATAGAAATGAAAACACTTTTAAATTCAGTAAAGATATCTTAATGTAATGAATTTTTCACTGGATGTTTCAAATAACATTGTAAAATGGGATTTCCAAGCAAAGGAAGCATGTCTTTGTTTTTAGTGTATTGAATACTGTTTCTTTGTTTTCTTAATTCTTAATTCATTTTTTCCAGTTAGAGTTGACATTCAAATTGCATGTGTGCAGCCTAATGGTTACACATATATATAATTTCTGCAGTGAACCCCGATTATTCTAGTGGAAATTGTGCATTTTTATCAGTTAAAATTTGGGCCATCAGGAATTCCATAACTGGTCTTTGATTTGCTAGTGAATATTCAAACAAACATTCAAATTTCAAAGGTCTAACCCTGCCTCCACTTGGAAGCAGCCATATGTACTATTTAGGAGGTGAAAGTGTGTAGAAGCACTACCCAAAGCCTGGACTCAGTGCTTTTAAGAAAAGGGCTGAAACAGTCTCCTAGAGCGCCAGAAATAGTCTTACTTTGCTGTGATTCATTTCTGAAAACTCAGGAAAACATAGTAGCAAGAACTGATTTTTTTTCCTTCAAAATTCGTAGGCTTGAAAGGCAGTAGGTACATTTCCACTAGATGGCAAGCTTATGTATGTATTAAGGGGAAATATTTAATACTTCATAGCATTTGAGTTACAGATGTATATGAAACTTAGAAGCATAAATACCAAATCATAGTCTTAACATATTATAATATAAGGATTTCACCCCAAGAAAGCTGAAAGAGTCATTAGAGATTGATCCTTGAATTTCAGCTGTACTCTTCCATGATTTTTCCCCAAGGTTTCATATAGTTTATTAATTTAATTATTTCACTAGATGTATTTTTGTCAGAATTTCTAATGATGTCTAAGTTTAAAGATTGTATTATGTCTATATGATCTATGCTTCCTGGTGTTGGTAGATTCCCTGCAGTTTTATAAGGACAAAAATATGATGAAATACTCAAATATTGGCAAAATCGTCAGACAAACAATTGTTGTGACACTGCCAAAAATGAACTGTCAATAGTAGTGTTGTATTCATGAACTGATTAACTTAATCCAAACCCACCTTTTGAAAGACAATTGAAGGATTTAAGTGACAAATTGAAGGTGGGTTGCAACAGCAGGGTATGAAAATCAAGGATCAGCTGTCATAATACCGGTACAGTAGTCACAAATTGACAAGTGAATGCAGTACCAAGGCAAAGAATGGAAAGGTACATCTTTCCTGGGCATTCTAGATTGAATAAATGGATGAAATCATGAGGCAAAATGAACCCAGAGCTTCCCACAAGCAACCTGAGATTTCAGACACCTGGAATCTACTTGAGCTTGTGTGCCCTTGCTCTTGACCACAAGGCCTCTGTGCACATGCACTGTGACATCACCTCTGAGACATGCACCATTGCTTGGTTACAGCCATTGTGAGCTGAGAGATTCTAAACTACCTCACTGCCCTGCTGAGATATTGTGGGGAGAGTAATTAGCTACTCAAGAGTCTATTGTTGTTGGGCTCAGGAGACTGAATTACTAGTGAGTGCTGAGGGTATTCCCAAGCCTTTAGGCTCAGCCATGAATGAGATTTTTGACTGGGCTAGGTCTATGGTTAGGGTTAGTGCTGGGCCTATGTCTAGCATTACGGCTAGGGCTAGGGCTAGGTATATGGATAGTGCTAGGGTCAGGGCTCTGGCTAGGGGTAGGACTAGGGCTATGGCTAGGTTAAGGGCTAGGGCTAAGTTTAGGGATAGGACAGGGCTAGGGCTAAGACTAAGGCTAGGGTTAGGGTTAGGTCTACGGTTAGGTCTATGGTAGTGTTAGGTTTAGGGTTAGGGTTAGGTTTAAGTTTAGGGCTAGGGCTAGGGCTAGGGTTAGGCATAGGGCTTGGGTTATGCATAGGGTTAAGGCTAGCAATAGGGCTATGGTTAGGGTTAGCGCTAGGGCTAGTGCTAGTGTGAGGAGTAGGGCTAGGTTTAGTGTTAAGTTTAGGGTGAGGGTTAGAGATAGATTTAGGGTTAGAGCTCGTGCTAGGGCTACGTCTCGTCCTAGGGTTATTGTTAGGGATAAGGCTAGGGCTCGGTTAAGGCCTACGTCTAGTATTAGGGTTATGGTTAGATATAGGTTTAGGGTTAGGGCTAGGGCTAGGGCTAGCTTTAGGGGTAGGGCCAGGGTTAGGCCTAGGGCTAGGGTTTGGGCTAGGAATAGGACTAGGGTTATGTCTAGGACTAGGGTTAGTGTTAGAGTTAGGGTTAATGTTAGGATTAGAGCTAGGCCTAGGGATAAGGTTAGGGTTAAGGCTAAGGTTAGGTCTAGTGCTAAGGCTCTGTCTAGGGCTAGCTTTAGCATTGGGGCTAAGGCTAGGTTTAGGGCTAGGGCTAGGATTATTTTTTGGGTTAAGGTTAGGAATAGAGTTAGGTTTAGGGCTAGTGCTAGGGTTAAGAATAGGGGCTTGGGCTAGGGTTAAGACTAGTTTAGGTCTAGGCCTAGGGTTAGGGTGAACGCTAGGGCTAGGGCAAGGGCTAGGGTTAAGGTTTGGGCTAGGGCTAGGGCTAGGTTTAGGGTTAGGTTTACGGTTAGGGTTAGGGCTACGGCTAGTGTTAGCACTAGGTCTAGGCCTAAGTTGAGTGCTAGTGCTAGGTTTATGGTTAGGGTTAGTGTTATGGTCAGGGCTAGGGCTAGGTTTAGTGTTAAGCCCAGTGGTAGGGTTCGTATAAGGGCTAGGGCTAGGCCTACGTCTAGGATTAGGGTTAGGGCTAGGGCTAGGGCTAGGGTTAGGTCTAGGGTTTCGGTTAGTGCTAGGGTTAGGATTAGGGTTAGGGTTCATGCTATGGTTATGGTTATGGTTATGGCTAGGTTAGTGATAGGCTAGGGCAAGGGCTAGGGTTTGGGCTAGTGCTAGGACTAGGCTTAGGGGTAGGGTTAGGGGTAGGGTTATGGCTTGGGCTAGAGCTAGGGTTAGGGTTAGGGGTAGTGCTAGGCTTAGGTCTAGGGCTAGTGCTACGGCTAGGGTAAGGGCTAGGGTTGGGGTTAGGGATAGTTTTAGGGCTAGGGCTAATAATAGGATTACTGCTAAGCTTAAGACAATGTTAAGGGTTAAGGCTAGGACTAGGGTTAGGTTTAGCATTAGTGTTAGGGCTAGGGCTAGGGCTATCGTTATGGCTACTACCAGTGCTCGGGTTAGTGCTAGGGCTAGGCCTAAGTCTTCCATTAGGGTTAGGGTTAGGGTTAGGGTTAATGTTGTTTTTGGGAATGGTTTAGGCCTGGGGCTAGGTCTACGGCTAGGTTTAGGGCTAGGGCTCAGGTTAGGGCTAGGGCTAGGACTAGGGCTAAGGCTAGGGCTAGGGTTACGGTTAGTGCTAGGTCTAGGGCAAGGGTTAGTGCTAGGGCTAGGGCTAGGGTTAGGGCTATGGCTAGGGTTAGGGTTAGGGTTAGCGTTAAGGCTAATGCTAGGGCTAGGGCTAGGGTTAATGTTAGGGCTAGGTCTAGGACTAGGGTTAGTGCTAGGGCTAAGTTGATCGTCAGGTTTAGGGTTAGCATTATGATTAGGTTTAGGGTTACGGTTAGGTCTAGGGCTAGGGTTAGGTCTTGGGCTAGGTTTAGGCCTAGGGCTAGTGCTAGGGCTAGGTTTAGGGATAGGGTGAGTGTTAGGTTTTGGGCTAGGGCTAGGGATAGGGATAGGGTTAGGTTTAGGGTTAGGGCTAAGGCTAAGTCTAGCATTAGGATTCGGGCTAGGGCTAGTGCTATAATTAGGGCTAGGGCTAGGTTTAGTGTCAGGACTAGGTTTAGGGTTAAGTCTAGGGCTTGGACTAGGGCTAGGTTTAGGGTTAGGTCTAGGGCAAGTGTTAGGGCTAGTGCTAGGGTTAGGACTAGTGCTAGGTTAAGCGTTACGGTTACAGTGAGGGTTAGAGATAGGTTTAAGTTTAGGGTTAGGGTTATGGCTAGGATGACGTTTAGGTTTAGGGTTAGGGTTAGGGTTAGGGCTAGCTCTAGTGTTAGGGTTAGTGCTAGGGCTATGGCTATCACTAGGGCTATGGCTACGGCTAGGTTTAGGGCTAGTGCGAGGGTCAGGGTTCGGGCTAGGGCTAGGACTAGGGTTAGGGCTATGGCTAAGTTTAGGGATAGGACAGGGCTAGGGCTAGGACTAGAGCTAGGGTTAGGGTCAGGGCTACCTTTAGGGCTATGGTAGTGTTATATTTAGGGTTAGGGATAGGTTTAGGTTTAGGGGTAGGACTAGGGCGAGGGTTAGGTATAGGGCTAGGGTTATGGATGGGGCTAAGGCTAGGGACATGGCTATGGTTAGGGTTAGGGTTAGGGCTAGTGCTAGGGTTAGGACTAGGGCTAGGTTTAGTGTTAGGTTTAGGGTGAGGGTTAGAGATAGGCTTAGGTTTAGGGTTAGGCTTATGGCTAGGGTGAGTTTAGGATTAGGGTTAGCGTTAGGGCTAGGGTTAGGGCTGGGCTAATGTTATTGTTAGGGCTAGGTGTAGGGCTCCGATTAGGGCTAGGGCTAGGGCTAGTACTACGGCTAGGGCTAGGGATAGGACTCGGTTTAGGGTTATGGCTAGGGCTAGGATTAGGTTTAGGGCTAGGGTTAGGGTTAGGGCTAGGTTTAGTGTTGGGGTTAGTGTTAGGGTTAGTGCAAGTGCTAGGCTTTGGTTTAGTGCTAGGTTTAGGGCTAGGGCTAGGGTGATGGCCAGGGCTATGTTTAGGGCTAGAATTAGGGCTAGGTTAGTGTGAGGTCTAGGGCTAGGGCTAGGGCTAGGTTTAGGGCTAGGGCTAGGCCTAGGACTAGGATTAGGTTTACAGCTAGGGCTAGGGCTAGGTTTAGGGCTAGGGCTAGGTTTTCATTTAGGTTTATGTTTCGGGTTAGCGTTAGTGTTAGTGCTAGGGTTAGGGTAGGGTTATGGTTAGGGTTAGGCTTAGGGCTCTGGTTAGTGTTAGGTTTAGGTTTAGGTTTAGGGATAGTGTTTAGGGTTAGGATTTTGGTTAGGGTTAGGTTTAGGGTTAAATTTAAAGTCAGGTTGTAACGTTTGTTAACGGTTGGGATGGTGTTAAACTCAATGAGTCCCCTACATCTAGAGTGTGAGCTCCATTCCTAAGTCACATGGATCCCCCGTCTCACCTTGTTACTGTAGTGAATTGAATTTAAGATGCTTTTTGTTGTTGTTGTTTGTTTGTTTGTTTCTTATGTTCATTCATTCAGTTTTTCAAATTCCACATATAAGTGAGATCATGTGGTATTTGTCTTTCTCTGACTGACTTCTTTCAATCAACCTAATAGTCTCTAGGTCCATCCATATCGTTGCAAATGGTACAATTTCATTCTTCTTTATAGCGGAGTTATACTCCATTGTATAAATGTACCACAGTTTCTTAAGCCAGTCATCTACTGATGGGCATTTCGGTTGTTTCCAAGTCTTGGCTATTGTTAAATAGCGCTGCAATTAACATAGGGGTGCATATATTTTTTCGAATTAGGGTCTTGGATTCCTCTGGGTAGATTCCCAAGAGTGGAATTACTGGGTCAGAATGTAAGATGCTTTTAATGCTACTTTTGATTACTGTCAAGAAAGTGAAAAATAATGCTGCCAATCAAATCATGGCACATCAAAAACTGGAGGATGCATCCTGATTTCATACACATTGTATTTGAAACAAGGAGCATCTCAGGATCCTAGAACATGGTGTTTCAGGGACCCAAAGAAACTGGAGTCCGCCAACCTTGGAGTGACTGATGGTTCACGTGTTTTGCAGCATTCCTGCCCTCCAATTTCATTTTAAGCAGAAATATATCTTTGTCTTTAGTTCCAATCTTCTAATATTGGATCATGTGTTATACAAAACATCAATTTTAAATGGGTTGATTTTATATATATATATATATATATATATATATATATATATATATATATATATATATATATCATTATATATCATCATATACAATGACAACCCATGATATCTATATCTATATCTATATCTATATCTATATTGCATAAGCTCATATCATCCTGGGGAATAATCACCAGTTGTTTCCACATGTATTACCTGTAACCAATATTAAACTTAGAAACTAGAAGGCTGTACTTATTAGAAAAGCCATAAGATTCTGGAAATATTTGCAATAATCCACAATCCTTTGCTTAGAACTCAAAACCTAAAAGTTCTAAAAACCAAGTTTTTTCCCCTCCTCACTTAATTTAGCAGCAAAATCATACCTGAACTGATTTGAGACATTTTGAAACTTAAAACAAAACAGGATTATTTATATTCTTAAGTATAGGATGCTATTTTCGACCTTACAGGGAATGTTATCTAACATTTGGCATATGTTCCATGTTCTCTTCCTAAAATCTGAGAAGATACGAATTTCAAAATGCACTTGGTCCAAAGTTGCGGAATTTGTGGAAATGGACAATTCAAGATGCCAGCCATCCCAGCGAAGAAAGATTATAGTCGAAAGTTAAATTAGGTTTCCCCTCAGCTTTTGTTACACCCATTATCGAGGCTTGATAACACATATAATTTCTGTATTTCGCTTGACTCATTTGCATGACCACGTGGCAGTATAGTTGGACACTCGCTGAACAGGGATAGGCCTAGGGTTAGGTATAGGGCTAGGGTTAAGGTAAGGGTTAGGCTTAGGGTTCGGGTTAGTGTTAGGGTTTGTGTTAGGGCTAGAGTTAGGGTTAGGGTTAGGGTTAGGCCTAGGGCTCGGGTTAGGGTTAGGGCAAGGTCTAGGTCTAGGTTTAGAGCAAGGGTTAATGTTAGGGTTAGGGTTAGGGTTAGGGTTAGGGTTAGGGTTAGGCTAGGGTTAGGGTTAGGGTTTGGGTTAGGGCTAAGGCTTTAGGTTTAGGGGTAGGATTAGTGTTCGAGTAGGGTTAGGGCTAGGTTTGGGTTTAGGGTTAGGTTTAGGGCTAGGGCTAGGCTAGTGTTTGAGCTAGGGTTAGGGCTATCACTGGGGCTAAGGCTAGGGCTAGGTCTAGGGCTAGGACTTGGGATAAGTTTATGGATAGTTTTATGGTTATGGTTATGGTTAGGGTTAGGGTTTGGGCTAGGTTTAGGGTAAGGTTTAGGTTTAGGGTTAGGGCTAGGGCTAGGGTTAGGGTTAGGGTTACGCTTAGGGTTAGGGTTAGGTTTAGGGCTAGGGCTAAGGCTACGTCTAGGACTAGGGCAAGGATTAGAGATAGGGCTAGTGCTAGTGTTAGGGCTAGGGCTACTGTTAGCGTTAGGATTAGGGTTAGGGGTAGGTTTAGTTGTAGGGCTAGAGTTAGGTTTAGTGTTATGGTTAGTGTTAGGGATAGAACTAGTGTTAGGGCTATAGCTTTGGATAGGGTTAGGGCTAGGGCTAGATTTAGGGGTACAGTTTGCAGTAGTGTTAGGTTTAGGGTTAGGGTTAGAGTTAGTGTTATTGTTAGGGTTAGGGTTAGGGTTAGTTTTAGGGATAGGGCTAGTGTTAGGGCTAGGGCTAGCGTCATGGCTAGGTTTAGGGGTAGGGTTAGGGTTAGGGCTAGGGCTAGGACTTGGGATAAGGCTAGGGAAAGGTTTATGGTTATGGTTAGGGTTAAGGTTAGGGCTATGTTTAGGGTAAGGTTTAGGTTTAGGGTTAGGGCTAGGCCTGGGTTTAGGGTTAGGGTTAGGGTTAGAGCTAGGGATAGGGTTAGGGTTAGGTCTAGGGCCTGGGCTAGGGTTAGGGGTAGGTCTATGCCTCGGTTTAAGACTAGGGCTAGGGCTAGTGTTCGGTTTAGGGCTATGGCTAGGATTAGGGCTAGGGCTAGGGTTAGGGTTAGGGTTATGCTTAGGGTTAGGGTTAGGCTTAGGGCTAGGGATAGTTTTAGGGCTACTTTTATGGTTAGGCTAGGTTTGGGGCTAGGACTCGGGTTAGGGCTAGGGTTAGAACTAGGACTAAGGTTAGGGTTAAGGTTATGGCTAGGGCTAGGTTTAGGACTAAGGCTAGGTTTAAATTTAGGGTTCGGTTTAGGTTTAGGGTTAGGTCTAAGGCTACGTCTAGGACTAGCGCAAGGATTAGAGTTACGGCTAGGGCTAGGGCTAGTGTTAGGTCTAGGGCTACGTTTAGGGTTAGGGTTAGCGTCAGGCTTAGGGTTAGGGTTAGGGTTAGGGTTAGGGCTAGGGCCAGGGGTAGTTCTAGGGCTAGGTTTAGTGCTAGAGCTAGGGCTACGGTTAGGACTAGGGCTAGGATTAGAGTTAGGACTAGGTTTAGGGCTAGTGCTAGATTTAGGGTTAACGTTAGGGCTAGGTTTAGGGTTAGGGTTTGTGTTAGACTTAGGGTTAGTGTTAGTGCTCGGGCTAGAGCTTGGGCTGAGACTAGGGCTAGGGTTAGTGTTAAGGTTAGGGATAGGGTTAAGTTTAGGGTTAGGGCTAGGTTTAGGTTTAGCATTAGGCTTACGGCTAGGGCTAGAGTTAGGGCTAGGGCTCGGGTTAGGGCTAGCTTTTGGATTAGAGCTAAGGATAGGGCTAGTGTTAGGGTTGTGTCTAGGTTTAGGCCTAGGGTTAGGGCGAGTGCTAGTTGTAGGGTTAGGGTTAGTGTTAGGCCGAGGGCTAGAGCTAGGGCTACGGTTAGGGCTAAGGCTAGAGTTATTGCTAGGGCTAGTGCTAGTGCTAGGTATAGGTATAGGGCTAGGGCTAGGACTAGGGTTAGGGCTTGATATAGGGTTAGGATTAGCGTTAGGGTTCATTTTGTGCTAGGGCTAGGGTTAGGGTTAGCCTAGGGCTACAGTTAGAGTAAGGGCTATGGTTAGGTTTAGGATTAGGGCAAGGTTAGGGCTAGGTTTAGGCTTAGGGCTATGTTATGTTTAGGGCTAGGGCTTGGTTTAGGGGTAGGGCTAGGATTAGGTTTAGGGCTAGTGCTAGATATAAGTTTAGGGCTAGGGTTACGGTTAGGTTTAGGCCAAGGTTAGGGTTAGGGTTAGGGTTAGTGTTAGGGTTCGGGGTAGAGCTCAGGTTCGGTCTAGGGTTTGAGCTAGAGTTAGGGCTAGGGCTACGACTAGAGTAGGATAGGTCTAGGATTAGGGTTAGGGTTAGGCTTAGGCTCAGGGTTAGGCTTATGGTTAGGGCGAGGGTGAGTGCTAGGGATAGGGATAGGGTTAGTGCTAGGGCATGGTTCGCGCTAGGGCTAGGGTTATGGTAAGGTTTACGGTTAGGGTTAAGGCTAGGATTAGTGTTAGTGTTAGTGTTAGGCTTAGGGTTAGGGCTAGGGTTAGGGTTAGGGCTAGATTTTGGTTTAGAGTTAGGGCTAGGGCATGGGTTTCAGTGTGGGCTAAGGCTAGTGGTAGGTCTAGGATTAGGGTTAGGGATAGGGCTAGGACCAGGCTTAGGGCTAGGGTTAGGATTAGGGTTAGGGTTAGGAATAGGTTTAGGGCTAGCACTAGGGTTAGGGGTATAGTTAGGATTAGGGTTAGGGTTAGGGTTAGGTTTAGGGTTTGGGTTAATGATATGGTTAGGGTGAGGTTTACGGCTAGTGCTAGGGTTAGGTTTATGGTTAGGGTTTGGGTTAGTGTTAGGGCTAGGTTTAGGTTTATGGTTAGGGTTAGAACTAGGGCTAGGCCTTGGTTTAGGTCTAGTGCTAGGATTAGGGTTAGTGTTAGGTTTAGGGCTGGGTCTAGGTTTAGTGATAGGTCTAGGCCTAGGGCTAGGACTAGGGCTATGGATAGGACTAGGCCTAGGGTTATGGCTAGTGATAGGGTTAGGTTTAGGGTTAGGCTTATGATTATGGTTACGTTTAGGGTTAGCGCTAGGGTTAGGTTTGGGGTTAGGGCTAGGGCTAGGGTTAGGGCGAGGGCTAGGGTTACAGTTAGGGTTTGGATTAGGGTTAGGGAAAGTGCTAGTTTTAGGGTTTGGGATAGGGCGAGGGCTGAGGTTAGGGCTAGGGCTACAGCTATGGCTAGGGGTATGGCTTGGTCCAGATTTAGTGTTAGTGTTAGGATTATGGTTAGGGATACGGTTAAGGCTAGGGCTAGGGCTAGGTTTCGGGCTAGGGCTAGGTTTACATCTAGGGCTACGTCTAGGTCTATGGTTAGTGTTAGGGTTAGGGCTAGGGCTAGGGTTTGGTCTAGAGATGGAGTTAGGGTTAGGGTTAGGTTAGGACTAAGGCTACGGTTAGGGTTAGGTTTAGGGTTAGGTTTAGGTTTATAGCTAGGGTTAGAGTTAGTGGTATGGTAGTGTTCGAGCTAGGTTTAGAGATAGGGGTAGTTTTAGGGCTAGTTCTAGGGATAGGGCTACGACTAGAGCTAGGCTGAGCGCTAGGGCTAGGGCTCGGGCTAGGGCTAAGGCTTTAGGTTTAGGGGTAGGATTAGTGTTAGAGTTAGGGTTAGGGCTAGGTTTGGGTTTAGGGTTAGGTTTAGGGCTAGGGCTAGGCTAGTGTAAGGGCTAGGGTTAGGTCTATTGCTATGGCTAGGTTTAGGACTAGGTCCATGGTTAGGCTTAGGGCTAGTGCTAGGCTTAGGGTAAGGGCTAGGGCTAGGGCTAGGTTTAGTGCTAGGGTTAGAGTTAGGTTTAGGGTTAGGGTTAGGGTTAGGGCTAGAACTAGTGTTAGGGCTATGGCTAGGGCTAGGGTTAGTGCTAGGGCTAGGTTTAGGGGTACAGTTAGGATTAGGGTTAGGGTTAGGGTTAGAGTTAGTGCTATTGTTAGGGTTAGGGTTAGTTTTAGGGATAGGGCTAGTGTTAGGGTTAGGGCTAGGGCTAGGGCTAGGGCTACAACTGGAGCTAGGGCTAGGGCTAGGTCAAGGCTAGGTCTAAGGCTAGGACTTGGGATAAGGCTAGGGTTAGTTTTATGGTTATGGTTATGGTTAGGGTTAGGGTTAAGGCTAGGTTTAGGGTAAGGTTTAGGTTTAGGGTTAGGGCTAGGGCTAGGGTTAGGGCTAGGCCTGTGTTTAGGTTTAGGGTTAGGGTGAGAGCTAGTGATAGGGTTATGGTTAGGTCTAGGGGTTGGGCTAGTGTTAGAGGTAGGTCTTTGGCTTGGTTTAGGACTAGGGCTAGCGATAGAGTTCGGTTTAAGGCTACTGCTAGGATTAGGGCTAGGGCTAGGGTTAGGGTTAGTGTTAGGGTTAGGGCTAGGGATAGGTTTAGGGCTAGTTTTAGGGTTAGGCTAGTTTTCGGGCTAGGACTAGTGTTAGAGCTAGGGATAGGGCTAGGGCTAGGGTTAGGGTTAAGGCTAGGGCCTGGGCTAGGATTAGGTATTAGTCTAGGGCTAGGGCTAGGTTTAGGACTAGGGCTAGTTTTAAAGTTAGGGTTAGGTTTAGGGCTAGGTTTAGGGCTAGGGCTACGGTTAGGGTTAGGGTTAGTGTTAGGGTTAGGGTTAGGGGTAGGGCAAGGTTTAGGGCTAGGGCTACGGTGAGGACTAGGGCTAGGATTAGAGTTAGGACTAGGGTTAGGGATAGGGCTAGGTTTAGGGTTAAGATTAGGACTATGTTTAGGCTTAGGGTTTGTGTTAGTCTTAGGGTTAAGGTTAGTGCTCGGGCTAGAGCTCAGGCAGGAACTAGGGCTAGTTTTAGGGTTAAGGTTAGGGATAGGGTTAAGTTTAGGTTTAGGGCTAGGTTTCTTTTTAGGGTTAGGTTTATGGCCAGGGCTAGAGTTAGGGCTAGGGCTAGGGTTAGGGCTAGCGTTTGGATTAGAGCTAAGGATAGGGCTAGGGTTAGGGATTATGTCTAGGTCTAGGCCTAGGGTTAGGGCGAGTGCTAGTTGTAGGGTTAGGATTAGTGTTAGGCCTATGGCTAGAGCTAGAGCTAGGTTTAGGGCTATGGCTACAGTTAGTGCTAGGGCTAGTGATAGTGCTAGGTTTAAGTATAGGGCTAGGGTAGGACTAGGTTTAGGGCTTGATATAGTGTTAGGGTTAGCGTTAGGTTTCGGTTAGGGCTAGGGCTAGGGTTAGGGTTAGCCTAGGGCTACAGCTAGGGTTAGGGCTATGGTTAGGTTTAGGTTTAGGGCAAGGTTAGGGCTAGGTTTAGGCTTAGTGCTATGTTATGTTTAGGGCTAGGGCTTGGGTTAGGGGTAGGGCTAGGATTAGGTTTAGGGCTAGTGCTAGGGATAGGTTTAAGGCTAGGGTTACAGTTAGGTTTAGGCCAAGGTTTGGTTTAGGGTTAGAGTTAGTGTTAGGGCTCGGGCTAGAGCTCGGATTCGGGCTAGGGCTTGAGCTAGAGTTAGGGCTAGGGCTAGGGTTAGAGTTAAGCTAGGTCTAGGGTTAGGGTTAGGGTTAGGGTTAGGGCGAGGGCGAGGGCTAGACTTACAGATAGGTTTAGGTCTAGGGCATGGTTTGCGCTTGGGCTTGGGTTAGGCCCTAGCCCTAACTGTAACCACAGCCCTACCGAGGACTCTAACATTAGCCCTATCCCTAACCCTAGCCCTAGCCCTAGCCCTAGTTGTAACCATAAACCTAACCGTGACCCTAACCCTAACCCTAGACGTACACCTAACCCGAGCCCTAGCCCTAACTATAACACTAACCCTAGCCATAGACCTAAACCTAAACTGAGCACGAGCCCCAACCCTAGCCCTAGCACTCGCACTAGCCCTAACCCTAAACCTAGCCCTAGTCCTAGCCCTAGCCCTGGCCCTAACCTGAGCCATAGCTCTAGCCCTAAACCTAACCATAATCCTGTTCCTAACCCTAACCCTAAACCTAAACCTAAATCTAGCCTAGCCCTAACACTAACCATAACTGTAGCCCTACCCGTAACTATAGCCTGATCCCTAGACCTAAGCCTAACCCTACCCTATCCCTAACCCTAACCCTAGCCCTAGTCCTAGACCTTGCCCAATGCCTAGCGTAGCACTAGCCTAGCCCTAACCATAACTATAATCATAGCTTGAACCCTAACCCTAGACCTAACCCTAGCCCTAGCCCTAGCCATAACCCTAAACCTAACCCTAGCACTCTTCCTAGCCCTAGCACTAGCCCTAAACCTAATCCTAGACCTAGCCCTAGCCCTAGCCCTTACACGAACCCTACCCCTAGGCTTAACACTGAACCTAGACCTAGCCCGAGCACTGGCCCTAACACTAACCCTAACAGTAACCCTAGCCCTAGCCCTAAACTTAGCCCTAGACCTAGCACTAACCCTAGCCCTAGCCCTAACCCTAACTGTAACCCTAGCCCTAACCCTAAACATAACACTAACTCTAACCATAACACTAAACGTAGATGTAGCAGTAAATCTAGTCCTAGCCTTAGCCCAAACCCTAACCCTAGCCCTTGCCCTAGCCCTAGCCTTAACAATAACCCTAGGCCTAGACCTAAAACAAGCCCTACCCCTAGCCCTACCCTATTCCTAACCCTAGCCCTCATCCTAACACTAACTCTATCCCTGACCCTAAGCCTAACCCTAACAATAATCCTAACCCTAGGCCTAAACCTAGATTTAGCCCTAATGCTAAACCTAGCCCTAGACATAGCCCTTGCCGTAGCCCAAGACCTAAACTTAGCCTTAACTCTAACCTTATCCCTAGACCTAGCTCTAAACCTAACATTAACCCTAACCCTAACACTAACCCTAGTCCTAGACCTAACCCTCGCCCTATTCCTAGCCCAAACCCTAGCCCTAGGCCTAACCCTAGCCCTACCCCTAAAGCTAGCCCTAGCCCTAGCCCTAACCCTAACCCTATATCTAACCATAACCCTAATCCTAGCCGTAGGCCTAAACCTAGCCCTAGCCTTATCCCTAACACTAACCCTAGCCCTAGACGTAGCCCCAGCACTAGCCCTAACCCTAAGCCTAGCACTAGTGCTAATCCAAACCCTAACAATTACCCTAACACTAACCCTAGCCCTAGCCGTAATCCTAGCCTTAGCCCTAACGCTAAATGTAGCACTAGCCCTAGCCGTAACCCTAGCCATAGACCTAACCTTAGACTTAAACCTAATCTTATCCCTAGCCCTATCTCTAAACCTGACACTAACCCTAACCCTAGTCCTAAACCTAACCGTAGCCCTAGCCCTAGCTCTAGCCCTAACCGTTACCCTAGCCCTACTGCGGACCTTAACATTAGCCCTATCCCAAACCGTAGCCCTAGACCTAGCCCTAGCTCTAACCATAAACCTAACCGTGACCCTAACCCTATCCCTAGATATAGACCTAACACGAGCCCTAGCCCTAACCATAACACTAACCCTACCATAGCCCTAACCCTAGCACTACCCCTAGGCCTAACTCATACCCTAGCCTTAGCCCTATCCCTAAACGTAACCCTAGCCCTAAACCTAGCCCTAGCCCTTGACTTAGCCCTAACCCAAACCACAACCCTAACACTAAATGTAAATGTACCCCGAGCCCTAACCGTAGCCCGACCCCTAGACCTATGCCTACCCCTACCCTATCCTTAACCCTAAACCTAACCCAAGTCCTGGACCTATCCCTAGCCCTAATCCTAACCCTAGCACTAACCGCAGCACTAGACATATACCAAGACCTAACCCTAACCGTAACCCTATTACTAAACCTAGACCTAGCCCTACCCCTAGCCTTAGCCCTATCCATAACCCTAGCCCTATACCTAACCCTAGCCCTAGCGCTAAACCTAAACTTACCCTTACCCCTAAACATGACACTATCATAGACCTAACCATAGCCCTAACCCTAACCCCTAGCCCTAGTCCTAAACCTAGCCCTAGCCCTAGTCCTAGCCCTAGCCCTAGCCCTAGCCCGAGCCCTGACCCTAGCACTACCCCTAAACCTAGCCCTAGCCCTAGCCATAATGCTAGCCATTGCCCCAGTACTAACCTTAACCCGAGACATAGACCTAGTCAAAAATCTTCATCATGGCTGAGCCTAAGGGTTGGGAATCCCCTCAGCACTCACTAGTAATTCAGTCTCCTGAGCCCAACAACAGTAGACTCTAGAGTTACTAACTAGTCTCCCCACAATATCCCAGCAGGGCAGTGAGGCAGTTTAGAATCTCTCAGCTCACAATGGCTGTAACCATGCAACGGTGCATGGCTCAGAAGTGATGTCACTGAGCATATGCACAGAGGCCTTGTGGCCAAGACCAAGGGCACCCAAGCTCAAGTACATGGCCCAGGTGTCTGAAATCTCAGGTTGCTTGTGGGCAGCTCTGGGTTCATTTTGCCTCATGATTTCATCCATTTATTCAATCTAGAATGCCCAGGAAAGATGTACCTTTCCATTCTTTGCCTTGGTACTGCATTCACTTGTCAATTTGTGACTACTGTACTGGTATTATGACAGCTGATCCTTGATTTTCATACCCTGTTGTTGCAACCCACCTTCAATTTGTCACTTAAATCCTTCAATTGTCTTTCAAAAGGTGGGTTTGGATGAAGTTAATCAGTTCATGAATACAACACTACTATTGACAGTTCATTGTTGGCAGTGTCACAACCTTTGTCTGTCTGACGATTTTGCAAGTATTTGAGTATTTCATCATATTTTTGTCCTTATGAAACTGCATGGAATTTACCAACACCAGGAAGCATAGATCATATAGACATAATACAATTTTTAAACTTAGACATCATTAGAAATTCTGACAAAAATACATCAAATGAAATAATTGAATTAAAGAAACTATATGAAACCTTGGGCTAAAATCATGGAAGAGTATAGCTAAAATTCAAGGATCAATCTTTAATGACTCTTACAGGTTTCTTAGGTTGAAACCCTTATATTAAAATATGTTAAGACTATGATTTGGTATTTATACTTCTAAGTTATATATACATCTGTAACTCAAATGCTATGAAGTAGTAAATATTTCCCCTTAATTCATACATAAGCTTGCCATCTAGTGGAAAAGAACCTACTGCCTTTCAAGCCTACTAATTCAGAAGGAAAACATTCAGTTCTTGCTACTATGTTTTTCTGAGTTTTCAGAAATGGATTACAGCAAAGAAAGACTATTTCTGGCGATCTAGGAGACTGTTTCAGCCCTTTTCTTATAAGCACTGAGTCCAGGCTGTGGGTAGTACTTCTACACACTTTTACTTCCTAAATAGTACATATAGCTGCTTCTAAGTGGAGGCAGCATTAGACCTTTGAAATTTGAAGGTTTGTTTGAATATTCACTAGCAAATCAAAGACCAATCATGGAATTCCTGATGGCCCAAATTTTAACTGATAAAAATGCACGATTTACACTACATTAATTCGGGATCACTGCAGAAATTATATATACGTGTAACCATTATGCTGCACACATGCAATTTGAATGTGAACTGTAACTGAAAAAATTGAATTAAGAATTAAGAAAACAAAGAAACAGTAGTCAATACACTAAAAACCAAGACATGCTTCCTTTGCTTGGAAATCCCATTTTACAATGTTATTTTAAACATCCAGTGAAAAATTCATTACATTAAGATATCTTTACTGAATTAATAAGTGTTTTCATTTCTGTTATGCTGTGTAGAATCAAGCATAAAGTATAATTTTGCAGTTATTTGTTGCTTTTAATTTTTCATTAGCAGTTTATGTCTGGATTCCAACTATTTTACATGTTATACTACAATGGAAAACTATTTTCATTGTACTTCCCCCATGCATTATCATTTAAAATTTTGGCTAATTTTCTTTTCTTTCTTTCTTTCTTTCTTTCTTTCTTTCTTTCTTTCTTTCTTTCTTTCTTTCTTTCTTTCTTTCTTTCTCTCTTTCTCTCTTTCTGTCTGTCTTTCTTTCAATTGTGGAGTTGGGGGAGGAGAAGAGTGTTGGAGAATTGGGGGATTGGAACAGTGTTGGGGAATTGGGCCAGGGGAACAGCCAAGTTGTCTTTCAATCTTTGTGAAGTGTGCAACATGCTCAGCTCCAAGTCGAGTTCAGCTGATTAGCTCAAGATGCTGTTTTCAATTAGTTGCAGGTAAGCATAGCCACCATTTCATGCGGGAGTCAAACTGGCAGCCTTGTTGTTAAGAATGTGTGATCTATCATGATACACCTGGGCAGCAGCAGCTCAATTCAAGGTGCCAAGTACAGTAGGCAAACTTGTTGTTAGGAGCACGTGCTCTCACCAGCTGAACCATCCTGCCACCTGTTGGCAGCTCAGTGGCAACTCACCTCGGATGCAGTGCCACTGGCCCACATGGGCATCAAACAGGCCATCCTGTTGCTCAGAGCGCGCTACTAACCAAGCGAGATGCTTGAACAATACTGCTCTGTATTTTCTTAATGGTGTATTTGATGGACTAAAGTTGTTAAAATTTTGAAATTCAATTTTTCTTCTCCTCCACCTCCTCCTTCTCCTCCTTCTTCTTCTTCTTTTTCATCATCTTCTCCTTCTCCTTCTTCTTTATTATTTTATTATTGGTTAGAGCTTTCTGTGTCCTAATAAAATATTGCCTACTCATAGATTGGAAAACAAGTAATCTGTGTATTCTACTTCTCTTTTTCTTTCTTTTTGAGTGTTGTGTCCCTGGCCCTCATATGTGGGATATAACAGGGGCCACTGGCTTCCCAATCCCGCACTTAACCACTGCGCCACTCGGCCAGTCCTAGCATATAAAATTATGATCTAAAAGTGTGATCATCTGTCCAGCCCCATGGCTCAGTTGGTTAGGAGTTGGCGTAGAGCACACGCTCTGAGCAACAGGGACACCAGTTTCATTCCCATACAGGGCGTTGAATGCTTAGCCTGAGCAGAGCTAACACTGAGCTGCCAAGGAGTGGCAGGATGGCTCAGCTGGTATAACAACCAGATTGCCTGCTCTATGATGGGGTCCGCCCACCTACAACTAAAGATTGAATTCGGCACCTTGAGCTGAGCTGCCGTCCGGATGGCTCAGTGGATAGGGCATGCACGCTTAACATAAAGGCTGCTAGGTTTTGACTCCCACATAGGATGGTCGCTAGGCCAACCTGCAACTGAGATTGAACACAGCACTTTAAGCTTAGGGGACATGAGCTGCCAACGGGAAGCCAGACACCGACTGGCACCCTCCACAATGAAGATTGAAGGACAAACCTTCGCAGGTTCCCTCCGCCAAATCCACAACTGTTCCCCTCCCTAACATTAAACCTAGCCCGAGCCCCAACCCTAGCCCTATCGCTTGCACTAGCCCTAACCCTAATCCTAGCCCTAGCCCTAGACCTAGCATGAGCCCTAAACCTAGCACTAGTCCGAAGCCGAGCCCTAGCTCTAGCCCTAAACCTAACCTTAACCCTGGTCCTAACCCTAACCCTAAGCCTAAACCTAAACTTAAACCTAATCCTAGCCCTAGCCTTTTCCCTAACCCTAACCGTAACCCTAAACCAAAACCTAGCCTAGCCCTAACACTAACCGTAACTGTAGCCCTAGCCGTAACCATAGTCCGATCCGTAGACCTATGCTTAGCCCTACCCTATCCCTAAACCTAACCCTTGCCCAAGTCGAAGACCTTGCCCTAGCCCTAGTGTAGCACTAGCCTAGCCCTAACCATAGCCATGACCATAGCCCGAACCGTAACCATAATCCTAACCGTAGCCCTAACCCAAACCCTAGACCTAACCCTAGCCCTAACCCTAGGCCTAACCCTAACCCTATCTCTAGTCCGAGCCCTAGCCCTAGCCCTAAACCTAATCCTAGGCCTAGAAGTAGCCCTGGACCTTACATGAACCCTACCCCTAGGCTTAGCACTAAACCTAGCCCTAAACGTAGCCCTGGCCCTAACACTAACCCTAACCCTAACCATAGCCATAGCCCTAAACTTAGCCCTAGACATAGCACTAACCCTAGCCCTAGTCCTAACCGTAACCATAAACCTAACCCTTATCCCTAACACTAACCCTAGGCCTACATGTAGCCCTAGCACTAGCCCTAACCCTTAACCTAGCCCTAGCCCTAAACCAAACCCTAACCATAACCCTAACACTAACCCTAGCCCTAGCCCTAATCCTAGCCTTAGCCCTAACCCTAAATGTAGCCCTAGCCCTAGCCATAACCCTAGCCATAGACCTAAACTTAGACTTAAATCTAATCTTATCCCTAGCCCTATCTCTAAACCTAACACTAACCCTAACCCTAGTCCTAAACCTAATCCTAGCACTAGTTCTAAACCTAACCATAGCCCTAGCCCTGACTGTTACCCTAGATTACTGTGGACCCTAACATTAGCCCTAGCCCTATCCCTATCCCTAGCCATAGCCCTAGCTCTAACCATAAACCTAACCGTGACCCTAACCCTATCCCTAGACGTAGACCTAACCCGAGCCTTATCCCTAACCATAAGGCTAACCCTAGCCGTAGACCTAACCCTAGCACTAGCCCTATCCATAACCCTAGCCCTATACCTAACCCTAGCCCTAGACCTAGCCCTAAACCTACCCCTAATCCTAAACTTTAACACTACATAGAACTAACAGTAGACGTAACCCTAACCCTAAACCTAGCCCTAGTCCTAGCCCTAGCCCTGTCCTATCCCTAACCTTAGCCCTAGCCCTAAACCTAGCCATAGCTCTAGCCCTAACCCGAGCCCTGACCCTAGCACTATCCATAAACCTATCCCTAGCCGTAGCCGTAATGCTACACATAGCCCCCGCACTAATCCGAACCCTAGACCTAGCCCTAGTCAAAAATCTTCAAGGCTGAGCCTAAAGGCTTGGGAATCCCCTCAGCACTCACTAGTAATTCAGTCTCCTGAGCCCAACAACAGTAGACTCTTGAGTAGCTAATTACTGTCCCCACAATATCCCAGCAGGGCAGTGAGGCAGTTTAGAATCTCTCAGCTCACAATGGCTGTAACCAAGCAATGGTGCATTTCTCAGAGGTGATGTCACAGTGCATGTGCACAGAGGCCTTGTGGCCAAGACCAAGGGCACCCAAGCTCAAGTAGATTCCAGGTGTCTGAAATCTCAGGTTACTTGTGAGCAGCTCTGGGTTCATTTTGCCTCATGATTTCATCCATTTATTCAATCTAGAATGCCCAGGAAAGATGTACCTTTCCATTCTTTGCCTTGGTACTGCATTCACTTGTCAATTTGTGATTACTGTACCGGTATTATGACAGCTGATCCTTGATTTTCATACCCTGTTGTTGCAACCCACCTTCAATTTGTCACTTAAATCCTTCAATTGTCTTTCAATAGGTGGGTTTGGATTAAGTTAATCAGTTCATGAATACAACACTACTATTGACAGTTCATTGTTGGCAGTGTCACAACATTTGTCTGTCTGACGATTTTGCCAATATTTGAGTATTTCATCATATTTTTGTCCTCATAAAACTGCATTTAATTTACCAACACCAGGAAGCATAGATCATATAGACATAATACAATCTTTAAACTTAGAAATCATTAGAAATTCTGACAAAAATACATCAAGTGAAATAATTGAATTAAAGAATCTATATGAAACCTTGGTGAAAAATCATGGAAGAGTATACCTGAAATTCAAGGGTCAATCTTTAATGACTCCTTCAGCTTTCTTAGCGTGAAACCCTTATATTATAATATGTTAAGAATACGATTTTGTATTTATGCTTCTAAGTTTCATATACATCTGTAACTCAAATGCTATGAAGTAGTAAATATTTACCCTTAATACATACATAAGCTTGCCATCTAGTGGAAAAGTACCTACTGCCTTTCAAACCTACGAATTGTGAAGGAAAAAAAATCAGTTCTTGCTACTATGTTTTCCTGAGTTTTCAGAAATGCATTACAGCAAAGTAAGACTATTTCTGGTGCTCTAGGAGACTGTTTCAGCCCTTTTCTAACAAGCACTGAGTCCAGGATTTCGGTAGTGCTTCTACACACTTTTACCTCCTAAATAGTACATAGAGCTGCTTCCAAGTGGAGGCAGGGTTAGACCTTTGAAATTGGAAGGTTTGTTTTAATATTCACTAGCAAATCAAAGATCAATCATGGAATTCCTGATGGCCCAAATTTTAACTGATAAAAATGCACGATTTACACTAGATTAATCGGGGTTCACTGCAGAAATTATAAATATTTGTAACCATTGTGCTGCACACATGCAATTTGAATGTCAACTGTAACTGAAAAAACTGAATTAAGAATTAAGAAAACAAAGAAACAATAGTCAATACACTAAAAACAAAGACATGCTTCCTTTGCTTGGAAATCCCATTTTACAATGTTATTTAAAACATCCAGTGAAAAATTCATTATATTAAGATATCTTTACTGAATTCAAAAGTGTTTTCATTTCTATTCCGCTGTGTAGAATAAAGCACAAAGTATAAATTTGCAGTTATTTGTTGCTTTTAATTTTTCATTAGCAGTTTATGTCTGGATTCCAACTATTTTACCTGTTATACTACAATGGAAAACTATTTTCATTGTACTTCCCCCATGCATTATCCTTTAAATTTTAGCTATGCATTTTCTTTCTTTCTTTCTTTCTTTCTTTCTTTCTTTCTTTCTTTCTTTCTTTCTTTCTTTCTTTCTTTCTTTCTTTCTTTCTTTCTTTCTTTCTTCCTCTATTTCTGTCTGTCTTTCTTTCAATTGGGGAGTTGGGGGAGGAGAAGAGTGTTGGAGAATTGGGGGATTGGAACAGTGTTGGGGAATTGGGCCAGGGGAACAGCCAAGTTGTTGTCTTTTAATGTTTGTGAAGGGCGCAACAACCTCAGTTCCAAGTCAAGTTCAGCTGCTTAGCTCAAGGTACTGTGTTTAATTAGATGCAGGTAGGCATAGCCACCATCTCATGCGGGAGTCAAACTGGCAGCCTTGTTGTTAAGAATGTGTGCTCTATCCTGAGACACCATGGCAGCAGCAGCTCAATTCAAGGTGCCAAGTTCAGTATCTAGCTTCGGGTGGGCATAGCACTCCATCTACAACAGGCAAACTTGTTGTTAGGAGCACGTGCTCTCACCAGCTGAGCCATCCTGCCACCTGTTGGCAGCTCAGTGGCAGCTCACCTCGGGTGCAGTGCCACTGGCCCACATGGGCATCAAACAGGCCATCCTGTTGCTGAGAGCGAGCTCCTAACCAAGCGAGACACTTGAACAATACTGCAATGTATTTTCTTAATGGTGTATTTGATGGATTAAGTCGTTAAAATTTTGAAATTCAATTTTTCTTCTCCTCCACCTCCTCCTCCTCTTCCTTCTTCTTCTTCTTCTTCTTCTTCTTCTTCTTCTTCTTCTTCTTCTTCTTCTTCTTCTTCTTCTTCTTCTTCTTCTTCTTCTTCTTCTTCACCTTCTACTTCTCCTTCTTTATTTTTTAATATTGATTAGAGCTTTCTGTGTCCTAAGAGAATATTGCCTATTCATAGATTACAAAACAAGTAATCTGTGTATTCTTCTTCTCTTTTTCTTTCTTTTTGAAGGCTGTGTCCCTGGCCCTCATATGTGGGATGTAACCGCGGCCACTGGCTTCCCAATCCCGCGCTTAACCGCTGCGCCACTCAGCCAGCCCTAGCATATAAAATTATGATCTAAAAGTGTGAACATCTGTCCAGGCAACTGGCTCAGTTGGTTAGGAGTTGGTGTAGAGCACACGCTCTGAGCAACAGGGACACTGTTTTGATTCCCATATGGGGCAGTGAATGCTTTGCCTGAGCAGAGCTAACACTGAGCTGCCAAGGAGTGGCAGGATGGCTCAGCTGGTATAACAACCAGATTATCTGTTCAATGGTGGGCTCCGCTCACCCGCAACTAAAGATTGAACTCGGCACCTTGAGCTGAGCTGCCGTCCGGATGGCTCAGTGGATAGGGCATGCACGCTTAACAAAAAGGCTGCTGGGTTTTGACTCCCACAAAAGACAGTCACTACTCCAACCCGCAACTGAGATTGAACACAGCACTTTAAGCTTAGGGGACATGAGCTGCCAAGGGGAAGCCAGACGGCGACTGGCTCCCACCACAATGAAGATTGAAGTACAAAACTTGGCTGGTCCCCTTGCCCAATTAACCAACTGTTCCCCTCCCTAACCTTAAACCTATCCCAAGCCCAAAGCCTAGCCCTAGCGATCACACTAGCCCTAACACTCAACCTAGCCCTAGTCCTAGCCCTAGCCCTAGCCCGAGCCCTAGCCCGAGCCCTAAACCTACCACGAGCCCTTACGTGAGCCCTAGCTCTAGCCCTAAACCTAACCCTAACCCTGGTCCTAACCCTAACCCTAACCCTAAACCTAACCTAGCCTTAACAATAACCACAGCTGTAGCCCTAGCCCTAACCATAGCCCGATCCGTAGACCTATGCCTAGCCCTACCCTATCCCTATCCCTCACCCTAGCCCTAGTCCTAGACCTTGTTCTAGCCCTAATCAGAGAACTAGAACTAGCCATAGCACTAGCCCTATCCCTAGACCTAACCCTTAACGTAACCCTAACACTAAACCTAGCCCTAGCCCTAGCTCTAGCCCTAGCACTGACCGTAGACTAGGCCTAGCCCTAACCCTAACTCGAGCCCTAGCCCTTGCCCTAGACTTAAGCGTAAACCTAGCCATAGTCCTAAATCTAACCCTATCCCTAACACAGAACTTAACCCTAACCCTAACCCTAAACATAACCCTGGCTTAAGCTGAGCACTAGCCCTAGCCCGAATACTAACCCTAGCTATAGTCCTAGCCCTGGTCTAGCCCTAGCCCTAAACTTGCCTCCTGCACTAACCCTAGCTCTAGCCCTACCCGTAACCCTAACACTAACCCTAACCCTAAACCTAACACTAATCCTGCCCTAGCCCTAACCCTAGCCCTAGTCTAGCACTAAACTTAACCCTAACAGTAAACCTAGCCGTAGTGCAAAACGTAGCCCTAGCCCTAGCCCTAACACTAGCCGTAGCCCTAGCCCTAAGCCTAAACCTATCCCTAGCCCTCACGCTAGCCCTAGCTCTGAACCAAACCCTAGCCCTAGCCCTAACACTAACCATAACCTTAGCCCTGAAACTGACCCTATCCGTAACACCACCCCTGCCCTAGCCCTAACCGTAACCCTAGCCCTAGCCATGGCCATAGCCATTCCCTAACCATAAGCATAACCATAGCCTGAACCCTAACCCTAATCTTAACCCTAGCCCTAACCCAAAACCTAGACTTAACCCTACTCCTAGCCCTAGCTCTAAACCTAACCCTATACCTAGTCCTAGCTCTAGCCCTAACCCTAACCCTAACCCTAACCCGAGATGTAGCCCTAAACCTATCCCGAGCCGAAACCCTTTCCCTAACCCTAGCCCTAGCACTAAGCCTAACCCTAACCCTATGCCTAGCCATAGCTCAAGCCCTAACCCTAACCCTAGCACTAACCATAACCGTAATCCTAATCGTAACACTAACCCTCGCCCTAACACTAGCCCTAGACCTTGCCCTAAACCTAACCCTACCCCTAGCCCTAACCCTAACCCTAACCCTAACTCTAGCCCTAACACAAACCCTAACACTAACCCGAACCCTAAGCCTAACCCTTAACTTAACCCTATCCCTATACCTCAGCCTAGGCCTATCCTTGTTCAGCAAGTGTCCAACTATACTGCCACGTGGTCACGCAAATGAGTCAAGCTAAATACAGAAATTATATGTGTTATCAAGCCTCGATAATGGGTGTAACAAAAGCTGAGGGGAAACCTAATTTAACTTTCGACTATAATCTTTCTTCGCTGGGATGGCTGGCATCTTGAATTGTCCCTTTCCACAAATTCCGCAACTTTGGAACAAGTGCATTTTGAAATTCGTAACTTCTCAGATTTTAGGAAGAGAACATGGAACATATGCCAAATGTTAGATAACACTCCCTGTAAGGTCAACAATAGCATCCTATACTTAAGAATATAAATAATCCTGTTTTGTTTTAAGTTTCAAAATGTCTCAAATCAGTTCAGGTATGATTTTTCTGCTAAATTAAGTAAGGAGGGGAAAAAAACTTGATTTTTAGAACTTTTAGGTTTTGAGTTCTAGACAAAGGATTGTGGATTATTGCAAATATTTCCAGAATCTTATGGCTTTTCTAATAACTACAGCCTTCTAGTTTCTAAGTTTAATATTGGTTACAGGTAATACATGTGGAAACAACTGGTGATTATTCCCCAGGATGATATGAGCTTATGCAATATAGATATAGATATAGATATAGGTATCATGGGTTGTCATTGTATATGATGATATATAATGATATATAATGAATATATATATATATATATATATATATATATATATATATATATATAAAATATATAAAATCAACCCATTTAAAATTGATGTTTTGTATAACACATGATCCAATATTAGAAGATTGGAACTAAAGACAAAGATATATTTCTGCTTAAAAGGAAATTGGAGGGCAGGAATGCTGCAAAACACGTGAACCATCAGTCACTCCAAGGTTGGCGGACTCCAGTTTCTTGGGGTCCCTGAAGCACCATGTTCTAGGATCCTGAGGTGCTCCTTGTTTCAAATACAATGTGTATGAAATCAGGATGCATCCTCCAGTTTTTGATGTGCCATGATTTGATTGGCAGCATTATTTTTCACTTTCTTGACAGTAATCAAAGTAGCATTAAAAGCATCTTAAATTCTGACCCAGTATTTGCACTCTTGGGAATCTACCCAGAGGAATCCCAGACGCTAATTCAAAAAAGTATATGCACCCCTATGTTTATTGCAGCGCTATTTACAATAGCCAAGACTTGGAAACAACCGAAATGCCCATCAGTAGATGACTGGCTTAAGAAACTGTGATACATTTATACAATGGAGTATAACTTCTCTATAAAGAAGAATGAAATTGTACCATTTGCAACGATATGGATGGACCTAGAGACTATTATGTTGATTGAAAGAAGTCAGTCAGAGAAAGACAAATACCACATGATCTCACTTATATGTGGAATTTGAAAAACTGAATGAATGAACATAAGTAACAAACAAACAAACAAACAACAACAACAAAAAGCATCTTAAATTCAATTCACTACAGTAACAAGGTGAGACGGGGGATCCATGTGACTTAGGAATGGAGCTCACACTCTAGATGTAGGGGACTCATTGAGTTTAACCCCATCCCTACGGTTAACAAACGTTACACCCTGACTTTAAACTTAACTCTAAACCTAACCCTAACTGAAATCCTAACCCTAAACATTATCTCTAAACCTAAACCTAAACCTAACACTAACCGGAGTCCTAAGCCTAACCCTAACCGTAACCCTACCCTAACCCTAGCCCTAACACTAACGCTAACCCTAAACATAAACCTAAACGAAAACCTAGCCCTAGCCCTAGACCTCACACTAACCTAGCCCTAATCCTAGCCCTAAACATAGCCCTGGCCATCACCCTATCCCTAGCCCTAAACCTAGCACTAATCCAAAGTCTAGCACTTGCACTAACCCTAACACTAACCCCAAGACTAAACCTAGCCCTAACCCTAACCCTAGCCCTAAACCTAATCCTAGCCCTAGCCATAACCCTAAACCGAGTCCTATCCCTAGCCCTAGCCGTAGTACTAGCCCTAGCCCTAGCCCTAATCCGAGCCCTACACCTAGCCCTAACACTAACACTAGCCCAACCCTAAGCCTAGCCCTAACCCTAACCCTAACCCTAACCCTAAATTCACCCTAGCCATAAACCTAACCCTAACCATAAACCTATCTCTAACCCTCACCCTGAACCTAACACTAAACCTAGCCCTAGTCCTAACCCTAGCACTAGCCCTAACCCTAACCCTAACCATAACCCTATCCCTAGCCTTAGCACTATCCATAACCCTAGCCCTATACCTAACCCTCGCTCTAGTACTAGCCCTAAACCGAAACATATCCGTAACCCTAAACCTAACACTACCATAGCCATAACGGTAGCCCTGACCCTAACCATAGCCCTAGCCCTAGCCCTAGCCCTGTCCTATTCCTAACCTTAGCCATAGCCCTAACCCTAGTCCTAGCCCTAGCCGGAATCCTGACCCTCGCACTAGCTCTAAACCTAGCCGTAGCCGTAGCCCTAATGATAGCCATAGCCTCAGCACTAACCCTAACACTAGACCTAGCCCTAACCCTAACCCTAACCCTAACCCTAAATGTCATCCTAGCCATAACCCTAACCCTAAACCTAAACCTATCTCTAACCCTCACCGTAACCCTAACACTAAACCTAGCACTAGTCCTAACCCTAGCACTAGCCCTAACACTTGCCCTAGACCTAACCCTAAACCTAGCCCTAGTCCAAGCCCTAGACTTAACCCTAAACCTAGTCCTGACACTAAACCTAGCCCTAGCCCTAATTATAGCACTAGCCCTAGCCCGAATCCTAATGCTAGACTTAGCCTTAGCCCTAGCCCTAGCCCTAAACCTACCCCTAGCCCTAACCCTATCCCTAGCCCTAGCCCTAGCCCTAACCTGAGCCCTAGCCCTAAACCTAGCCGTAGACCTAGCCCCAGGCCTAAGCCTTTCCCTAAACCAACATTAACCCTAACCCTAAACCTAACCCTAATGGAAGACTTAGGCCTAGCCCTAGCACTAACCCGAGCACTGGCAGTAGCCATAAGGATAGCCCTAGCCCTAGCCATAACACTAACGCTAAACCTAACCCTAGTCCTAGTCCTAACCCTAAACATAGCCCTAGGCTAAGCCGTAATCCTATTATTAGCCCTAGCCCTAAATCTATCCCTAACCCCAGCCCTAGCCCTTACCCTAGCCCTAGCACTAGCCGTAGACTTAAGCCTAACCCTAGCCCTAACCCTAACCCTAGCTCTATCCCAAGCCATAACCCTACCCCTAACCCTACCCCTAAGCCTAGTCCTAGCACTAGCCCGAACCCTAGCCCTTGCCCTAGCCTATCACTAACCTAGCCATAACCATAACCATAACCATAACCATAGCATGAACCCTAACCCTAATCCTAACCCTAGCACTAACCCAAGCCCTAGACCTAACCCTAGCCCTAGCCCTAGCCCTAACCCTAATCCTAGACGTAGAATTAGCTCTAGCCCTTATACGAACCCTACCACTGGGCTAAACACTAAACCTATCCCTAGCCCTGACCATAACACTAACCCTAACCATAGACCTAGCCCTAGCGCTAAACTTAGGCCTAGACTGAGCGCTAACACTAGCCCTAGCCCTAACCTTAACCGTAAACCTAACCCTAAACCTAGCCCTAGCCCTAGCCCAAACCTTAACCCTAGCACTTGCCCTAGCCCTAGCCTTAACCCTAACCCTAGGCCTAGACCTAAAACTAGTCTTAACCCTAGCCCTAGCCCATATTCTTAACCCTAGCCCTAGCCCTAAACCTAACTCTATTCCTAACCCTAACCCAAAAAATAATCCTAGCCCTAGCCCTAAACCTAGCCTTAGCCCTAATGCTAAAGCTAGCCCTAGACAGAGCCCTAGCCCTAGACCTAACCTTAGCCTTAACCCTAACCTTATCCCTAGGCCTAGCTCTAAACCTAACATTAACCTTAACTCTAACACTAACCCTAGTCCTAGACATAACCCTAGTCCTATTCCTAGCCCAAACCCTAGCCCTAGGCCTAACCCTGGCCCTACCCCTAAAGCTAGCCCTAGCCCTAGCCCTAACCCTAAACCTATATCTAACCATAACCCTAGTCCTAGCCGTAGGCCTAAAACGAGCCCTAGCCTTATCCCTAACAATAACCCTAGGCCGAGACGTAGCCCTAGCATGAGCCCTAACCCTAAATCTATCTCTAACCCTCACCCTAAACTTAACACTAAACCTAGCCCTACTCCTCACCCTAGCACTAGCCCTAGCGCTAACCCTAACCATAGCCCTATCCCTAGCCTTAGCCCTATGCATAACCCAAGCCCTATACCTAACCCTAGCCCTAGCCCTAGCCCTAAACTTAAACCTAACCCTAACCCTAAACCTAACACTACCATAGACCTAACCGTAGACCTAACCCTAACCCTAGCCCTAGTCCTAGCCCTAGCCCTGTCCTATCCCTAAACTTAGCCCTAGCCCTTAACCTAGCCATAGCCCTAGTCCTACCCCTAGCCAGAGCCCTGACCCTAGCACTATCCATATACCTAGCCCTAGCCCTAGCCGTAATGCTAGACATAGGCCCAGCACTAACCCTAACCATAGACCTAGCCCAGTCAAAAATCTCATTCATGGCTGAGCCTAAAGGCTTGGGAATACCCTCAGCACTCACTAGTAATTCAGTCTCCTGAGCCCAACAACAGTAGACTCTTGAGTAGCTAATTACTCTCCCCACAATATCCCAGCAGGGCAGTGAGGTAGTTCAGAATCTCTCAGCTCACAATGGCTGTAACCAAGCAATGGTGCATGTCTCAGAGGTGATGTCACAGTGCATGTGCACAGAGGCCTTGTGGCCAAGACCAAGGGCACCCAAGCTCAAGTAGATTCCAGGTGTCTGAAATCTCAGGTTGCTTGTGGGCAGCTCTGGGTTCATTTTGCCTCATGATTTCATCCATTTATTCAATCTAGAATGCCCAGGAAAGATGTACCTTTCCATTCTTTGCCTTGGTACTGCATTCACTTGTCAATTTGTGACTACTGTACCGGTATTATGACAGCTGATCCTTGATTTTCATACCCTGCTGTTGCAACCCACCTTCAATTTGTCACTTAAATCCTTCAATTGTCTTTCAAAAGGTGGGTTTGGATTAAGTTAATCAGTTCATGAATACAACACTACTATTGACAGTTCATTTTTAGCAGTGTCACAACAATTGTCTGTCTGACGATTTTGCCAATATTTGAGTATTTCATCATATTTTTGTCCTTATAAAACTGCATGGAATCTACCAACACCAGGAAGCATAGATCATATAGACATAATACAATTTCTAAACTTAGACATCATTAGAAATTCTGACAAAAATACATCAAATGAAATAATTGAATTAAAGAAACTATATGAAACCTTGGGGAAAAATCAGGGAAGAGTATAGCTGAAATTCAAGGATCAATCTCTAATGACTCTTTCAGCTTTCTTAGGGTGAAACCCTTATATTATGACATGTTAAGACTACGATTTGATATTCATGCTTCTAAGTTTCATATACATTTGTAACTCAAATGCTATGAAGTATTAAATATTTCCCCTTAATACATACATAAGCTTGCCATCTAGTGGAAAAGTACCTACTGCCTTTCAAGCCTACGAATTTTGAAGGAAAAAAAATCAGTTCTTGCTACTATGTTTTCCTGAGTTTTCAGAAATGAATCACAGCAAAGTAAGACTATTTCTGGCGCTCTAGGAGACTGTTTCAGCCCCTTTCTTAAAAGCACTGAGTCCAGGATTTCGGTAGTGTTTCTACACACTTTTACCTCCTAAATACTGCATATGGCTGCTTCCAAGTGGAGGCAGGGTTACACCTTTGAAATTTGAAGGTTTGTTTGAATATTCAGTAGCAAATCAAAGACCAGTTATGGAATTCCTGATGGCCCAAATTTTAACTGATAAAAATGCACAATTTCCACTAGAATAATCGGGGTTCACTGCAGAAATTATATATATGTGTAACCATTAGGCTGCACACATGCAATTTGAATGTCAACTCTAACTGGAAAAACTGAATTAAGAATTAAGAAAACAAAGAAACAATAGTCAATACACTAAAAACAAAAACATGCTTCCTTTGCTTGGAAATCCCATTTTACATTGTTATTTGAAACATCCAGTGAAAAATTCATTACATTAAGATATCTTTACTGAATTAAAAAGTGTTTTCATTTCTATTACACTGTGTAGAATCAAGCATAGAGTTTAACTTTGCAGTTATTTGTTGCTTTTAATTTTTCATTAGCAGTTTATGTCTGGATTCCAACTATTTTACATCTTATACTACAATGGAAAACTATTTTCATTGTACTTCCCCCATGCATTATCATTTAAAAGTTTGGCTATGCGTTTTTTCTTTCTTTCTTTCTTTCTTTCTTTCTTTCTTTCTTTCTTTCTTTCTTTCTTTCTTTCTTTCTTTCTTTCTTTCTTTCTTCCTTCCTTCCTTCCTTCCTTCTTTCTTTCTTTCTTTCTTTCTTTCTTTCTTTCTTTCTTTCTTTCTTCTTTCTTTCTTTCTTTCTTTCTTTCTTTCTTTCTTTCTTTCTTTCTTTCTTTCTTTCTTTCTTTCTTTCTTTCTTCTTTAGTTCTTTCTCTCTTTTTGTCTGTCTTTCTTTCAATTGGGGAGTTGGGGGAGGAGAACAGTGTAGGAGAATTGGGGGATTGGAACAGTGTTGGGGAATTGGGCCAGGGGAACAGCCAAGTTGTTGTCTTTCAATCTTTATGAAGGGCGCAACAAGCTCAGCTCCAAGTCCAGTTCAGCTGCTTAGCTCAAGGTACTGTGTTCAATTAGATTCAGGTAGGCATAGTCACCATCTCATGCGGGAGTCAAACTGGCAGCTTTGTTGTTAAGAATGTGTGCTCTATCATGTGACACCCGGGCAGCAGCAGCTCAATTCAAGGTGCCAAGTTCAGAACTTAGCTTCGGGTGGGCATAGCCCACCATCTCCAACAGGCAAACTTGTTGTTAGGAGCAAGTGCTCTCACCAGCTGAACAATCCTGCCACCTGTTGGCAGCTCAGTGGCAGCTCACCTCGGGTGCAGTGCCACTGGCCCACATGGGCATCAAACAGGCCATCCTGTTGCTCAGAGCGAGCTCCTAACCAAGCGAGACACTTGAACAGTACTGCTCTGTATTTTCTTAATGGTGTATTTGATGTACTAAAGTTGTTAAAATTTGGAAATTCAATTTTTCTCCTCCTCCTCCTCCTCCTCCTCCTCCTCCTCCTCCTCCTCCTCCTCCTCCTCCTCCTCCTCCTCCTCCTCCTTCTTCTTCTTCTTCTTCTTCTTCTTCTTCTTCTTCTTCTTCTTCTTCTTCTTCTTCTTCTTCTTCTTCATCTTCTACTTCTCCTTCTTCTTTATTTGTTTATTATTGGTTAGAACTTTGTGAGTCCTAAGAGAATATTGCCTATTCATAGATTACAAAACAAGTAATCTGTGTATTCTTCTTCTCCTTGTTTTCTTTTTGAGATCTGTGTCCCTGGCCCTCATATGTGGCATGTAACCAAGGCCACTGTCTTCCCAATCCCGCGCTTATCCGCTGCGCCACTCGGCCAGGCCTAGCATATAAAATTATGATATAAAGTGTGAACATCTGTCCAGGCACCTGGCTCAATTGGTTAGGAGTTAGCATAGAGCACATGCTCTGACCAACAGGGACACCGGTTTGATTCCCATTCGGTGCAGTGAATGTTTCGCCTGAGCAGAGCTAACACTGAGCTGCCAAGGAGTAGCAGGATGGCTCAGCTGGTATAACAACCAGATTGCCTGTTCAATGATGGGCTCGGCCCACCCGCAACTCTAGATTGAACTCGGCACCTTGAGCTGAGCTTCCGTCCAGATGGCTCAGTGGATAGGGCATGCACGCTTAACAAAAAGGCTGCTGGGTTTTGACTCCCACAAAGGACGGTTGCTACTCCAACACGCAACTGAGACTGAACACAGCACTTTAAACTTAGGGGACATTAGCTGCCAAGGGGAAGCCAGACAGTGATTGGCACCCTACAAAATGAAGCTCCTCTCTCTTACCTGGGTCCTCTCTGTTGCCTGTGTCCTACCTGTTGCCTGGCTCCTTCCTGTTGTCAAGCTCCTCTCTGTTACCTGGTTGCTGTGTTGCCTGGTTCCTCTCTGTTGCCTGGGTCCCTGCTGTTGCCAAGATCCTCTCTGTTACGTAGGTCTTCTCTGTAGCCTGTGTACTCCCTGTTGCCTGGTCCCTTGATGTGGCCAAGCTGCTCTCTGTTACGTGTGTCCTCTCTGTTGCCTTCGTTCCTACTGTTACCTAGCCCACAATGTGACGTGTCTCCTGCACACTACCTGTTTCCTTCCGGTTGCCTGCATAATTGCCAATGCCTCTGTCCTCCGCATTGCTGGGGTCCTCCCTATTGCCTGGGTCTCTCCTGTTGCCAAGCACCTCTCTGTTACTTCAGTTTTCTCTGTTGCCCTGCTCCTTGCTTCTGCCTGGGTCCTCCCTGTTGCCTACTTCCTCTCTGTTACCTTGGTCTTCTCTGTTCCCTGTGTCATCCCTGTTGCCTGGGTCCTTCCTGTTGCAAAGTTCCTCTCTGTTAGCTGAGGGTTCTCTGTTGGCTACGTTCTGCCTTTTGCCTGGGTCCTTCCTGTTGCCAAACTCCTCTCTGTTACCTGTGTCCTCTCTGTTCCCTGGGTGCTCGCTGTTGCTTGGGTCCTCCCTGTTGCCTGGGTCCTTCCTGTTGCCAAGGTCGTCTCTGTTACCCGGGTCCTCTCTGTTGCCTGGGTTCTCTGTTTTTCCAAGCTCGCTCTGTAACCTGGGTCCCCCCTGTTGCCTGAGTTCCTCCTGTTATCTGGGTCCTTCCTGATGCCAAGATACTCTCTGTTCCCTGGGTCCTTCCTGTTGCCAAGCACCTCTCTGTTACCTGGGTCATCTCTGTTGCATGGGTCCTCCCCGTTACCTGGGTACGTCCTGTTGCCATGCTCCTCTCTGTTACCTGGGTCCTCTCTGTTGCCTGGGTCCTCCCTGTTCCTGGGTCCTTCCTGTTTCCAAGGTACTCTCTGTTGCCAAGATCCTCCCTGTTACCTGGGTCCTCCCTGCTGCTTGAGTCCTCACTGTTGCCAGGGTCCTTCCTTTGGCCAAGGCCATCTCTGTTACATGGGTCCTCTCTGTTGCCTGGGTACTCCCTTTTTCCAAGCTCCTCTCTGTTACCTGGGTCCTTCCTGTTGCCTGGGTTCTTCCTGTTACCTGGGTCATTCCTATTGCCAAACTCTTCTCTGTTACCTGGGTCTTCTCTGTTACCTGGGTATTCCCTGTTACCTGGGTCCTTCCTATTCCCAAGATCATCTGTGTTACCTCGGTTCTCTGTGTTGCCTGGGTCCTCCCTCTCACCTAGGCCCTCACTGTTACCTGGCTACTTCACATTACCCGTTTCCTTCCCTTTGCCTGTATCATACTCAATTCGTTTGTCCTCCCTATTACCGGTGTCCTCCCTATTGCCAGGGTCCTTCCTGTTGCCAAGCTACTCTCTGTTACCTGAGACTTCTCTGTTGCCTAGGTCCTCCGTTTTGCCTGGGTCCTCCCTGTTGCCAAGCTCCTCTCTGTTACCTGGTCACTCACAGTTGCCTGGGTCCTCCCTGTTGTCTGGGTCCTCTCTGTTGCCTGGGTTCTCCCTGTTACCTAGGCCCTCACTGTTACCTGGCCCCTTGAGGTTACCTGGGTCCTTCACATTGCGTGGTTCCTCCCCAATACCTGTGTCCTCCCTTTTGCCTGGGTCCTGCCTGTTTCCTGGGACCTCTCTGGTACCTAGGCCCTCACTGTTACCTGTCTCCTCCCCGTTGCCTGGGTTCTTCCTGTCGCAAATCTCCTCTCTGTTAACTCGATCCTCTCTGTTGCCATAATCTTACCTTTTATCTAGGCCCTCACTGTTACCTGGCTCCTTCACCTAACCTGGGTCCTTCCCTTTGCCTGCATCCTCCCTAATGCCGGTGTCCTCCCCGTTGCCTGGGTTCTTCCTGTAGCCTGGGACCTTCCTGTTGCCAAGATCCACTCTGTTACCGGGGTCCTCCCCGTTGCCTGGATCCTCGATGTTGCCTGGGTCCTTCCTTTTACCTCGGCCCTCACTCTTAACTGGCTCCTTCACATTACCTGGGCACTTCCAGTTACCTGGATCCTCCCTAAAGCCTGGGTCCTCCCTGCTGTCTGGGTCCCCAATGTTTCCTGGATCCTTCCTATTACCTAGGACCTCACTGTTACCTGGCTCCTTCACATTGCCTGGATCCTTCCCGTTGCCTGTATTCTTCACAATGCCTGGGTCCTCCCTGTTGCCTGGGTGCGTCCTGTTGCAAATCTCCTCTCTGTTACCTGGATTCTCTCTTTTGCCTGGGTCCTCCCTATTACCTAGTCCCTCACTGTAACCTGGCTCCTTCATGTTACCTGGTTCCTTCCCATTGCCTGGATCCTCCCCAATGCCTGTGTCCTCCTCATTGCCTGGGTCCTCCCTGTTGCCTGGTTCCTTCCTGTTGCCAAGCTACTCTCTGTTACCTGTGTCCTCTGTGTTGCCTGTTCCTTCCTGTTGCCTGGGTCGTTGCTGTTGCCAAGCTCCTCTCTGTTTCCTGGGTCCTCTCTGTTGCTTGGGTCCTCCTGTTGCCTGGATCCTTCCTGTTGCCAAGCTCCTCTCTGTAACCTGGTTCCTCCCTGTTGCCTGAGTTCTTGCTGTTACCTGGGTCCGTCCTGATGCCAAGCTACTCTCTTGCCTGGTTCCTTCCTGTTGCCAAGCGCCTCTCTGATACCTGGGTCATCTCTGTTGCATGGGTCCTCCCGTTATCTGGGTACTTCCTGTTGCCATGCTCCTGTCTGTTACCTGGGTCCTCCGTGTTGCCTGGGTCCTTCCTGTTTCCAAGGTACTCTCTGTTGCCAAGATGCTCTCGGTGACCTGGGACCTCTCTGTTGCCTGGATTTTCCCTGTTGCCTGGGTCCTTCCTGTTGCCTGCATCCTACCTGTTCCCTGGTCCTTCCTGTTGCCAAGCTCCTCTCTGTTACCTGCGTTTTCTCTGTTGCTCAGGTCCTCACGTCTGCCTGGGTCCTCCCTGTTGCCTATCTCCTCTCTGTTACTTTGGTCTTCTCTGTTGCCTGTGTCATACCTTTTGCCTGGGTCCTTCCTGTTGCGATGTTCCTCTCTGTTAGCTGAGCGTTCTCTGTTGGCTAGGTTCTCCCTTTTGCCTGGGTCGTACCTGTTGCCAATCTCCTCTCTGTTTCCCGTGTCCTCTCTGTTGCCTGAATCCTCACTGTTGCCAAGGTCCTCTCTGTTTCCTGGGTCCTCCCTGTTGCCTGGGTCCCTGATGTTGCCAAGCTCCTCTCTGTTACGTGGGTCTTCTCTGTAGCCTGTGTAGTCCCTGTTGCCTGGTCCCTTGCTGTGGCCAAGCTGCTCTCTGTTACGTGTGTTCTCTCTGTTGCCTCCGTTCCTACTGTTACCTACGCCCTCAATGTGACATGTCTCCTTCACATTACCTGTTTCCTTCCCGTTGCCTGCATAATCGCCAATGCCTCTGTCCTCCCCATTGCCGGGATCCCCCCTATTGCCTGGGTCTCTCCTGTTGCTAAGCTCCTCTCTGTTACCTGGGTCCTCTCTGTTGCCTGCGTCCTACCTGTTGCCAGTGTCCTTCCTGTTGCCAAACTCCTCTCTGTTTCCTGAGTTTTCTCTGTTGCCCAGGACCACGCTTCTGCCTGGGTCCTCCCTGTTGCCTATCTCCTGTCTGGTACCTTGGTCTTCTCTGTTTCCTGTGTCCTCCCTGTTGCCTGTGTTCTTCCTGTTGCGATGTTCCTCTCTGTTAGCTGAGGGTTCTCTGTTGGCTAGGTTCTCCCTTTTGCCTGCGTCCTTCCTGTTGTCAATCTCGTGTCTGTTGCCTCAGTCCTCTCTGTTGCCTGGGTCCTTCATGTTGCCAAAAGCCTCTCTGTTACCTGGGTCATCTCTGTGCATGGGTCCTCCCCGTTACCTGGGTACTTCCTGTTGCCACGCTCCTCTCTGTTACCTGTGTCCTCTATGTTCCTTGGGTCCTCTCTGTTACCTGGGTCTTTCGGTTACCTGGGTCCTTCACGTTATCTGGGTCCTTTCCGATTCCTGGATCCTCCCTATGTCTGGGTCCTCCACGTTGCCTTGGTCCTCCCTCTCACCAAGGTCCTCACTGTTACCTGGCTCCTTCACATTACCTGTATCCTTCCCGTTGCCTGTATCATCCCCAATGCCTGGGTCCTCTCCATTGCCGGGGTCCTCCCTGTTGTCTGGGTCATTTCTGTTTCCAAGCTCCTCTCTGCTACCTGTGTCCTCTCTGTTGCCTGTGTCTTACCTGTTGTCTGGGAACTTCCTGTTTCCTAGCTCGTCTCTGTTACCTGAGACTTCTCTGTTGCCTAGTTCCTCCATTATGACTTGTTCCTCCCTGTTGCCAAGCTGCTCTCTGTTACCTAGGCCCTCACCGTTGCCTGGGTCCTCCCTGTTGCCTGGGTCCTTCCTGTTGCCAAGCTCCTCTCTGTTACCTGGGTCCTCTCTGTTGCTTGAGTCTTCACTGTTGCCTGGGTCCTTCCTTTTGCCAAGGTCGTCTCTGTTACATGGGTCCTCTCTGTTGCCTGGGTACTCCCACTTTCCAGGCTCCTCTCTGTTACCTGGATCCTCCCTGTTGCCTGGGTTCTTCCTGTTACCTGGGTCATTCCTGTTGCCAAACTCCTCTCTGTTACCTGGATCTTCTCTGTTACTTGGGTATTCCCTGTGACCTGGGTCCTTCCTATTCCCAAGATGCTCTGAGTTACCTCGGTTCTCTGTGTTGCCTGGGTCCTCCCTCTCACCTAGGCCCTCACTGTTACCTGGCTCCTTCACATTACCCGTTCCCTTCCCTTTGCATGTATCATCCCCAATGCGTTTGTCCTCCCTATTGCCGGTGTCCTCCCTATTGTCTGGGTCCTTCCTGTTGCCAAGCTACTCTCTGTTACCTGAGACTGCTCTATTGCCTAGGTCCTCTGTTTTCCCTGGGTCCTCCCTGGTGCCAAGCTCCTCTCTGTGACTTGGTCCCTCACCATTGCCTCGGTCCTCCCTGTTGTCTGGGTCCTTCCTGTTGCCTGGGTTCTTGCTGTTGCCAAGCTCCTCTCTGTTACGTGGGTCCTCTCTGTTGCCTGGGTCCTCCCTGTGACATGGGTCCTTGCTGTTGCCAAGCTCCTCTCTGTTGTGTGGGTCTTTTCTGTTGCCTGGGTTCTACCTGTTAACTAGGCCTTCACTGCTACCTGGCCCCTTGAGGTTACCTGGGTCCTTCACATTGCGTGGTTCCTCCTCAATACCTGTCTCCTCCCCGTTGCCTGGGTCCTTCCTGTTGCAAATCTCCTCTCTGTTAACTGGATCCTCTCTGTTGCCATAATCTTCCCTTTTATCGAGACCCTCACTGTTACCTGGCTCCTTCACGTAACCTGGGTCCTTCCCTTTGCCTGGATCCTCCCCAATGCCTGTGTCCTCCCCGTTGCCTGGGTTCTTCCTGTAGCCTGGGACCTTCCTTTTGCCAAGATCCTCTCTGTTTCCGGGGTCCTCCCCGTTGCCTGGATCCTTCATGTTGCCTGGGTCCTTCCTTTTACCTTGGCCCTCACTGTTAACTGGCTCCTTCACATTACGTGGGCACTTCCAGTTACCTGGATCGTCCCTAAATCCTGGGTCCTCCCCGTTGCCTGGGTCCTCAATGTTGCCTGGATCCTTTCTGTGACCTAGGGCCTAACTGTTACCTGGTCTTTCACGTTACCCGGATCCTTCCCGTTGCCTGTATCCTTCACAATGCCTGGGTACACCCCGTTGCCTGGGTGCGTCATGTTGCAAAGCTCCTCTCAGTTACCTGTATTCTCTCTGTTGCCTGGGTCCTCCCTATTACCTAGGCCCTCACTGTAACCTGGCTCCTTCACGTTACCGGGTTCCTTCCCATCGTCTGGATCCTCCCCAATGCCTGAGTCCACCCCATTGGTGGGGTCCTCCCTATTGCCTTGGTCCTTCCTGTTGCCAAGCTCCTCTCTGATACCTGGGTCCTCTCTGTTGCTCCTGTCTTCCCTTTTGCCTGCGTCCACCCTGTTGCGAAGCTCCTCTCTGTTACCTGGGTCCTCTCTGTTGCCTGAGTCGTCCCTGTTTCCTGGGTGCTTCCTTTTTCCAAGCTCCTCCCTGTTACCTGGTTCCTCTCTGTTGCCTGGGTCCTCCATGTTGTCTGGGTCCTTCTTGTTGTCAGTCTCCTTTCTGTTAGTTGAGTCCTCCCAATTGCCTGGCTCCTACCTGTTGCCAATCTACTCTCTGTTTCCTGGGTCCTCCCTGTTGCCCAGGTCCTTCTGTTACCTTGGTGTTTCAAGTTACCTGGGACCTTCCCGTTGCCTGGATCCTCCCCAATGCCTGGGTCCTCCTTATTGCCTGGGTCCTCCCTGTTGCCTCGGTCCTTCCTGTTGCCAAGCTACTCTCTGTTACCTGTGTCCTCTGTGTTGCCTGTTCCTTCCTGTTGCCTGGGTCCTTGCTGTTGCCAAGCTCCTCTCTGTTACGTGGTTCCTCTCCGTTGCCTGGGTTCTCCCTGTTACCTAGGCCCTCACTGTTACCTGGCCCCTTCACGTTACCTGGGTCCTTCCCGTTGCGTGGTTCCTCCCCAATACCTGGGTCCTTCCTGTTGCATGGTTCCTCCCTGATGCCTGGGACATCTCTGTTACTTAGGCCCTAACTGTTACCTGGCCCCTTCAAGTTACCTGGGTCCTTTCCTTTCCCTCGATCCTCACCAATGCTTGGGTCCTCCTCGTTTGCTGGGTCCTCCCTGTTTCCTGGGTCCTTCCTGCTTCCAAGGTCCTCTCTGTTACACGGGTCCTCTCTGTTGCCTGGCTACTACCTGTTTCGAAGCACCTCTCTTTTACCTGGATCCTCCCCGTTGCCTTGCTTCTTGCTGTTACCTGGGTCATTCCTGTTGCCAAGCTCATCGCTGTTACCTGGGTCTTCTCTGTTACCTGGGTATTCCCTGTTGCCTGGATCCTTCCGGTTTCCAAGGTTCTCTCTGTTGCCAAGATCCTCTCGGTTACCTGGGACATCTCTATTGCTTGGATTATCCCTGTTGCCTGGGTCCTTCCTCTTGCCAAGTTCCTCTCTGTTACCTGGGTCCTCCCCATTGCCTGGGTTCTTCCTGTTACCTGGGTCATTCCTGTTGCCAATCTCCTCTCTGTAACCTGGGTCTTCTCTGTTCCCTGGGTATTCCCTGTTACATTGGTCCTTCCTATTCCCAAGATGGTCTCTTACCATAGTCCTCTGTGATGCCTGGGATCTCCCTCTCCCTTAGGCCCTCACTGTTACCTGGCTCCTTCACATTACCCATTTCCTTCCCGTTGCCTGTATCATCCCCAATGTCTGTGTCCTCCCTATTGCGGGTGTCCTCCCTATTGCCTGGGTCCTTCCTGTTGCCAAGCTCCTCTGTGTTACCTGAGACTTCTCCGTTTTCTAGGCCCTCCCTTTTGCCTGGGTCCTCCCTGTTGCCAAGCTCCTCTCTGTTACCTGGGCACTCACCGTTCCCTGGGTCCTCCCTGTTGCATGGGACCATCTTGTTACCAAGCTCCTCTCTGTTTCCTGGGTCCTCTCTGTTGCTTGGGTCCTCCTATTGCCTGAATCCTTCCTGTTGCCACGCTCCTCTCTGCTACCTGTGTCCGCTCTGTTGCCTGGGTCCTCCCTGTTTCCTGGGTCCTTCCTGTTTCCAATGTACTCTCTGTTGCCAAGATCCTCTCGGTGACCTGGGACCTCTCTGTTGCCTGGATTATCCCTGTTGCCTGGGTCTTTCCTGTTGCCTGGTCCCTTGCTGTGGCCAAGCTGCTCTCTGTTACGTGTGTCCTCTCTGTTGCCTCCGATCGTACTGTTACCTACGACCTTAATTTGACGTGTCTCCTTCAAATTACCTGTTTCCTCCCCGTTGCCTGCATAATCGCCAATTCCTCTGTCCTCCCCATTGCCAGAATCCTCCCTATTGCCTGGGTCTCTCCTATTGCCAATCACCTCTCTGTTACATGGGTCCTCCCTGTTGCCTGCTTCCTACCTGTTGCCTGGGTCCTTTCTGTTGCCAAGCTCCTCTCTGTTACCTGAGTTTTCTCTGTTGCCCAGGTCCACGCTTCTGCATAGGTCCTCCCTGTTGCCTATCTCCTCTCTGTTACCTTGGTCTTCTCTGTTGCCTGTGTCATCCCTGTTGCCTGGGTCCTTCCTTTTGCGATGTTCCTCTCTGTTAGCTGAGGGTTCTCTTTTGGCTAGGTTCTCCCTTTTGCCTGGGTCGTACATTTTGCCAATCTCCTGTCTGTTACCTGTGTCCTCTCTGTTGCCTGAGTCATCACTGTTGCCAAGCTCCTCTCTGTTTCCTGGGTCCTCCCTGTTGCCTGCGTCCACCCTGTTGCCAAGCTCCTCTGTGTTACCTGTGTCCTCTCTGTTGCCTGAGTCCTCACTGTTGCCAAGCTCCTCTCTGTTTCGTGGGTCCTAACCGTTGCCTGGGTACTCCCTGTTGCCTGGTCCCTTGCTGTGACGAAGCTGCTCTCTGTTACGTGTGTTTTCTCTGTTGCCACTGTTCCTACTGTTACCTACGCCCTCAATGTGACGTGTCTCCTTCACATTACCTGTTTCCTTCCCGTTGCCTGCATAATCGACAATGCCTCTGTCCTCCCCAATGCCGGGATCCTCCCTATTGCCTGGGTCTCTCCTGTTGCCAAGCTCCTCTCTGTTACCTGGGTCCTCTCTGTTGCCTGCGTCCTACTTGTTGCCTGGGTCCTTCCTTGTTGCCAAGCTCCTCTCTGTTACCTGAGTTTTCTCTGTTGCCCAGGACCTCGCTTCTGCCTGGGTCCTCCCTGTTGCCTATCTCCTCTCTGTTACCTTGGTCTTCTCTGTTGCCTGTGTCATCCCTGTTGCCTGGGTTCTTCCTGTTGCGATGTTCCTCTCCGTTAGCTGAGGGTTCTCTGTTGGCTAGGTTCTCCCTTTTGCCTGCATCCTTCCTGTTGCCAATCTCCTGTCTGTTGCCTCAGTCTTCTCTGCGCCTGACTCCTCACTGTTGCCAAGCTCCTCTCTGTTAACTGGGTCCTCCCTGTTGCCTGGTTCCATCCTGTTGCCAAGCTCCTCTCTGTTACCTGGGTGCTCTTTGTTGCTTGGGTACTCCCTGTTGCTTGGGTCCTTCCTGTTGCCAAGCTACTCTCTGTTGCCTGGGTCCGTCCTGTTGCCAAGGTCGTCTCTGTTACGTGGGTCCTGTCTGTTGCCTGGATTCTCCCTGTTTCCAAGCTCCTCTCTGTAACATGGGTCCTCCCTGTTGCCTGAGTTCTTCCTGCTACCTGGGTCCTTCCTGATGCCAAGCTACTCTCTGTTGCCTGGGTCCTTCCTGTTGCCAAGCCCCTCTATGTTACCTGGGTCATCTCTGGGCATGGGTCCTCCCCGATACCTGGGTACTTCCTGTTGCCACGCTCCTCTCTGTTACCTGGGTTCTCTCTGTTGCCTGCGTCCTACCTGTTGCCTGGGTCCTTCTTGTTGCCACGCTCCTCTCTGTTACCTGGGTCCTCTCTGTTGCTTGGGACCTCTCTGTTGCCTGGGCCCTTCGTTTACCTGGGACCTTCACGTTATCTGGGTCCTTCCCGATTACTGGATCTTCCCTATGTCTGTGTCCTCCACGTTGCCTGGTTCCTCCCTGTTGCCTGGGTCCTTCCTGTTGCCAAGCTACTCTCTGTTACTGGGGTCCTCCTCGTTGCCTGGATCCTCCATTTTGCCTGGGTCATTCCTTTTACGTAGGCCCTCACTGTTAACTGGCTCCTTCACATTACTTGGGTGCTTCCAGTTACCTGGATCCTCCCTAAAGCCTGAGTCCTCCCCGTTGCCTGGGTCCTCAATGTTGCCTGGGTCCTTCCTGTTACCTAGGGCCTCACTGTTACCTGGCTCCTTCAAGTTACCTGGATCCTTCCCGTTGCCTCTATCCTTCACAATGCCTGGGTCCTCTCTGTTGCCTGGGTCCTTCGTTTACCTGGGTCCTTCACGTTATCTGGGTCCTTCCCGATTCCTGGATCCTCCCTATGTCTGTGTCCTCCACACTGTATGTTTCACAATGCTTGGGTCCTCCCCATAGCCTTGGTCCTTCCTGTTGCTAATCTCCTCTCTGTTACCTGGATTCTCTCTGTTGCCTGAGTCCTCCCTATTATCTAGTTCCTCACTTTAACATGGCTCCTTCTCGTTCCCTGGTTCCTTCCCATTGCCTGGATCCTCCCCAATGCCTGAGACCACCCCACTGCTGGGGTACTCCCTATTACTCTCTGTTACATGTGTCTTCTCAGTTGCATCCGTTCCTACTGTTACCTACGCCTTCAATTGGACGTGTCTCCTTCACATTACCTGTTTCCTTCGCGATGCCTGCATAATTGCCAATGCCTGTGTCCTCCCCATTGCCTTGGTCCTCCCTATAGCCTGGGTGTCTCCGTTGCCAAGTTTCTCTCTGTCACCTGGGTACTATCTGTTGCAAGTGTCCTATCTGTTGCCTGGGTCCTTCCTGTTGCCAAGCTCCTCTCTGTTACGTGAGTTTCCTCTGTTCCCCAGGTCCTCGCTTTTGCCTGGGTCCTCCCTGTTGCCTACCTCCTCTCTGTTACCTTAGTCTTCTCTGTTGCCTGTGTCATCCCTGTTGCCTGGGTCCTTCCTGTTGCGAAGTTCCACTCTGTTAGCTGAGGGTTCTCTGTTGGCTCGGTTCTCCCTTTTACCTGGGTCGTACCTGTTGTCAATCTCCTCTGTGTTACCTGTGTCCTCTCTGTTGCCTGAGTCATCACTGTTGCCAAGCTCCTCTCTGTTTCCTGTGTCCTTCCTGTTGCCTTGGTCCATCCTGTTGCCAAGCTCCTCTGTGTTACCTGGGTGCTCTGTGTTGCTTGGATCCTCCCTGTTGCCTGGGTCCTTCCTGTTGCCAATCTCCTGTCTGTTACCTGTGTCCGCTCTGTTGCCTGAGTCCTCACTGTTGCTAAGCTCCTATCTGTTTCCTGGAACCTCCCTGTTGCCTGGGTCCATCCTGTTGCCAAGCTCCTCTTTGTTACCTGGGTACTCTCTGTTGCTTCGGTTCTCTCTGTTGCCTGGGTCCTTCGGTTACCTGGGTTCTTCACGTTACCTGGGTCCTTCCCGATGCCTGGATCCTCCCTATGCTTGGGTCCTCCACATTGCCTGGGTCCTCCCTGTTTCCTGGGTCCTACGTGTTGCCAAACTACTCTCTGTTACCTGTGTCCTCTCTGTTGCCTGGTTCCTCCCAGTGGCCTGGGTCGTTCCTGTTGTCAAACTCCTCTCTGTTACCTGGGTTCTCTCTGTTGCCTGCGTCCTCCCTCTCACCAAGTTCCTCACTGTTATCTGGCTCCTTCACATTACCTGTATCCTTCCCGTTGCCTGTATCATCCCCAATGCTTCGGTCCTCCCCATTGCCGGGGTCCTCCCTGTAGTCTGGGTCATTCCTGTTTCCAAGCTTCTCTCTGGTACCTGTGTCCTCTCTGTTGCCTGTGTCCTACGTGTTGTCTGGGTCCTTCCTGTTTCCAAGCTCGTCTCTGTTACCTGAGACTTCTCTTTTGCCTAGGTCCTCCATTATGACTTGTTCCTCCCTGTTGCCAAGCTGCTCTCTGTTACCTGGGCCCTCAACGTTGCCTGGGGCCTCCCTGTTGCCTGGGTCCTTCCAGTTGCGAAACTCCTCTCTGTTACCTGGGTCCTCTCTGTTGCTTGAGTCCTCACTGTTGCCTGGGTCCTTCCTTTTGCCAAGGTGGTCTATGTTTCATGGGTCCTCTCTGTTGCCAGGGTACTCCCTTTTTCCAAGCTCTTCTCTGTTACCTGGGTCCTCCCTGTTGCCTGGGTTCTTCCTGTTACCTGGATCATTCCTGTTGCCAAACTCCTCTCTGTTACCTGGGTCTTCTCTGTTACCTGGGTATTCCCTGTGACCTGGGTCCTTCCTATTCCCAAGATGCTCTGTGTTACCTTGGTTCTCTGTGTTGCCTGGGTCCTCTGTCTCACCTAGGCCCTCACTGTTACCTGGCTCCTTCACATTACCCGTTCCCTTTCTTTTGCCTGTATCATCTCCAATGCGTTTGTCCTCCCTATTGCCGGTGGCCTCCCTATTGCCTGGGTCCTTCCTGTTGCCAAGCTACTCTCTGTTACCTGAGACTTCTCTGTTGTCTAGGTCCTCCATTTTCCCTGGGTCCTACCTGGTGCCAAGCCCCTCTCTGTTACCTGGTCCCTCACCGTTGCCTGGGCCCTCCCTGTTGTCTGGGTCCTTCCTGTTGCCTGGGTCCTTGCTGTTGCCAAGGTCCTCTCTATTACGTGGGTCCTCTCTGTTGCCTGGGCCCTCCCTGTGATATCGGTCCTTGCTGTTGCCAAGCTCCTCTCTGTTATGTGGGTCTTTTCTGTTGCCTGGGTTCTCCCTGTTACCTAGGCCCTCACTGTTACCTGGCCCCTTGAGATTACCTGGGTCTTTCACATTGCATGGTTCCTGCCCAATACCTGTGTCCTCCCTTTTGCCTGGGTCCTGCCTGTTTCCTGGGACCTCTCTGTTACCTAGGCCCTCACTTTTACCTGTCTCCTCCCCGTTGCCTGGGTCCTTCCTGTTGCAAATCTTCTCTCTGTTAACTGGATCCTCTCTGTTGCCATAATCTTCCCTTTTATCTAGGCCCTCACTGTTACCTGGCTCCTTCAAGTAACCTGGGACCTTCCCTTTGCCTGGATCCTCCCCAATGCCTGTGTCCTCCCCGTTGCCAGGGGACTTCCTGTAGCCTGGGACCTTCCTGTTGCCAAGATCCTCTCTGTTACCAGTGTCCTCCCCGTTTTCTGGATGCTCCATGTTGCCTGGGTCCTTCCTTTTACCTAGGTCCTCACTGTTAACTGGCTCCTTCACATAAGCTGGGCACTTCCAGCTATCTGGATCCTTCCTAAAGCCTGGGTAATCCCCGTTGCCTGGGTCCTCAATGTTGCCTGGATCGTTCCTGTGACCTAGGGCCTCACTGTTACCTGGCTCCTTCACAGTATCTGGATCCTTCCCATTGCCTGTATCCTTCACAATGCCTGGGTCCCCCATTGCTGGGGTGCATCCTGTTGCAAATCTCCTCTCTGTTTCCTGGATTCTCTCTGTTGCCTGGGTCCTCCCTATTACCTAGGCCCTCACTGTAACCTGGCTCCTTCACGTTCCCTGGTTCCTTCCCATTGCCTGGATCCTCCACAATGCCTGAGTCCACCCCATTGCTGGGGTCTTCCCTATCGCCTTGGTCCTTCCTGTTGCCAAGATCCTCTCTGATACCTGTATCCTCTCTGTTGCTTGTGTCTTCCCTTTTCCCTGCGTCCTCCCTGTTGCGAAGCTCCTCTCTGTTACCTGGGTCCTCTCTGTTGCCTGCGTCGTCCCTGTTTCCTGGGTGCTTCTTTTGCCAAGCTCCTCCCTTTTACCTGGTCCTTTTGTTGCCTGGGTCCTCCATGTTGTCTGGGTCCTTCTTGTTGTCAGTCTCTTGTCTGTTAGTTGAGTCCTCCCCATTGCCTGGCTCCTACCTGTTGCCAATCTACTCTGTTTCCTGGGTCCTCCCTGTTGCCGAGGTCCTTCTGTTACCTTGGTCCTTCAATTTACCTGGGACCTTCCCGTTGCCTGGATCCTCCCCAATGCCTGGGTCCTCCTCATTGCCTGGGTCCTCCCTGTTGCCTGGGTCCTTCCTGTTGCCGAGCTACTCTCTGTTACCTGTGTCCTCTGTGCTGCCTGTTCCTTCCTGTTGCCCGGGTCCTTGCAGTTGCCAAGCTCCTCTCTGTTATGTCGCTCCTCTCTGTTGCCTGGGTTCTCCCTGTTACCTAGGCCTTCACTGTTACTTGTCCCCTTCACATTACCTGGTTCCTTCCCGATGCGTGGTTCCTCCCTAATACCTTGGTCCTTCCAGTTGCCTGGGTCCTCCCTGATGCCTGGGACATCTCTGTTACTTAGGCCCTCACTATTACCTGGCCCCTTCAAATTACCTATGTCCTTTCTTTCCCTCGATCCTCGCCAATGCCTGGGTCCTCCCCGTTTGGTGGGTCCACCCTGTTGCCTGGCTACTCCCTGTTTCCAGGCTCCTCTCTTTTACCTGGATTCTCCCCGTTGCCTTGCATCTTGCTGTTACCTGGGTCATTCCTGTTGCCAATCTCTTCGCTGTTACCTGGGTCTTCTCTGTTACTTGGGTATTCCCTGTTGCCTGGGTCCTTCCGGTTTCCAAGGTACTCTCTGTTGTCAAGATCCTCTCGGTGACCTGGGACATCTCTGTTGCCTGCATTATCCCTGTTCCCTGTGTCCCTCCTGTTGCCAAGTTCCTCTCTGTTCCCTGGGTCCTCTCTGTTCCCTGGGTCTTCCCTAAACCTGGTTTCTTCCTGTTGCCACGATCCTCTCTGTTACCTGGGTCCTCTCTGTTACTTGATTCCTCACTGTTGCCTGGGTCCTTCCTTTTGCCAAGTTCGTCTCTGTTACATGGGTCTTCTCTGTTGCCTGGGTACTACCTGTTTCCAAGCTCCTCTCTGTTACCTGTGTCCTCCCTGTTGCCTGGGTTCTTCCTGTTACCTGGGTCATTCCTTTTGACAAGATCCTTTCTATTACCTGGGTCTTCTCTGTTACCTGGGTATTCCCTGTTACCTGGGTCCTTCCTATTCCCAAGATGCTCTGTGATACCTCGGTCCTCTGTGTTGCCTGGGTCCTGCCTATCACCTAGGCCCTCACTGTTACCTGGATCCTTCACATTACCCGTTTCCTTCCCATTGCCTGTATTATCCCCAGTGCCTGTGTCCTCTCTATTGCCGGTGTCGTCCCTATTGCCTGGGTTCTTCCTGTTGCCAAGCTCCTCTCTGTTACCGGTGTCCTCTCTGTTCACTGGGTAATTCCTGCTGATTCAGTAATTCCTGTTGCCTGGGTAACTACTGTTGCCAGGGTAACTTCTGTTGCCAAGCTCCTTTCTATTACAAGGTTACTTCCTGTTCACTGGGTAAATCCTGTTGCCTGGGTAACTCCTGTTACCTAGGTAACTCCTTTTTGCCAAGCTCTTCTCTATTACCGGGGTCAAATCTGTAACCTGGTAACTCCTGTTACCTGGGTAACTGTTGTTGCTATGTTCCTCTTTGTTATCGCGGTCCTCTCTGTTGCCTTGATAACTCCTGTTGCCTCGGTAACTCCTTTTGTATCGGTAACTCCTGTTGCCAATCTCCTCTCTGTTACTAGGGTCCTCTCTGTTCCCTGGGTAATTCCTCTTCCCTCAATAACACCTGTGGCAAAGCTCGTCTCTGTTACTGTGGTCCTCCCTGTTGCCTGGGTAACTCGTGTTGTCTGGATAACTACTGTTGCCAGGGTAACTACTGTTTTCAAGCTCCTCTCTTTTACCTGGGTACCTCCTGTTGCCAAGCTCCTCTCTTTTACCTCGGTACTGTCTGTTACCTGGGTAACTACTGTTACCAGGGTAACTCCTGTTACCAAGCTGCTCTGGATTTCCTGGGTAAAATCTGTTGCCTGGGTAACTCCTATTGCCTGGGTAATTCCTGTTCCCAAACTCCTCTCTGTTACCGGGGTCCTCCCTGTTGCCTGGGTGACTCCTTTTGCCTGGGTAACTGTTGTTCCAAAGCTCCTCTCTGTTACCGGGGTCCTCTCTGTTGCCTGGGTAATACTTGTTGCCTCCGTAACTCCTGTTCCCTGGGTAAAACCTGTTGCCATACTCCGCACTGTTACCTGGGTAACTCCTGTTGCCTGGGTAACTCCTGTTGCAAGCACCTCTCTGTTACTGGGGTGCTCTCTGTTGCCTGGGTAACTCCTGTTTCCTAGATAACTCCTGTTTCCAAGCTCCTCTCTGTTACTGTGGTCATCCCTCTTTCCTAAGTAACTCCTGTTGCCTGGGTAATTCCTGTTGCCAAGCTGCTCTCTGTTAGCGTGGTCCTCCCTGTTGCCTGGGTAACTCCTGTTGCCTGGATAACTCCTGCTGCCTGGGTAACTCCTGTTTCCAAGCTCCTCTCTGTTACTGGGGTCCTCCATGTTTCCTGGGTAACTCCCGTTGCCTCGGTAACTACTGTTGCCTGGATAACTCCTGTTGCCTGGGTGACTCCTGTTTCCTGTGTAACTCCTGTGTCCAAGATCCTATCTTTTACCATGGTCATCCCTGTTGCCTAAGTCGTGTTGCCTGGGTAAATCCTGTTGCCAGGGTAACTCCTGTTGCCAAGCATCTCTCTGTTATCTGGGTAACACCTGTTGCCAATCTACTCTCTGTTACCTGGGTCCTCTCTGTTGCCTGGGTAACTACTGTTTCCAGGGTAACTCCTGTTGCCAAGTTCCTCTCTATAACCTGGGTAACTCCTGTTGCCAAGCTCCTCTCTATTACTGTGGTCCTCCCTGTTGCCTGGGTAACTCCCGTTTCCTGGATAACTACTGCGGCCTGGGTAACTCCTGTTGCCAAGCTCCTCTCTGTTACTGGGGTACTCCCTGTTTCCTAGGTAACTCCAGTTGCCTGGGTACCTCCTGTTGCCAAGCTCCTCTCTGTTACCAGGGTCCTCTCTGTACCCTGGGTAATTCCTGTTGCCGCAATAATTCCTGTTGCAAAGCTCCTCTCTGTTACTGGCATCCTCCCTGTTTCCTGGGTAACTCCTGTTGCCTGGGTAACTCCTGTTGCCAAGCTCCTCTCTGTTACCAGGGTCCTCTATATACCCTGGGTAATTCCTGTTGCCTCGGTAACTCCTGTAGGCTGGGTAACTCCTGTTGCCCGGGTAACTCCTGTTGCCAAGCTCCTCTCTGTTACATGGGTCCTCTCTGTTGCCTGGGTTACACCTGTTGCCAGGGTAACCCCTGTTGCCTGAGTAACTCTTGTTGCCAAGCTCCTCTCTGTTACTGCTGTCCTCCCTGTTACCTGAGGAACTCCTGTTGCCCAGGTAACTCTTGTTGCCAAGCTTCTCTCTGTTACCGGGGTCCTCTCTGTTCCCTGGGTAATGCCTGTTGCCTCGGTAATTCCCGTTGCCTGGGTAACTCTTGTTGCCTGGGTAATTCCTGTTTCCTAGGTAACTCCTGTTGCGAAGCTCCTCTCTGTTACCTGGGTGCATTCTATTGCCTGGGTAAATACTGTTGCCATGGTAACTCTTTTTGCCAAGCTGCTCTCTATTAGTTGGGTCACTCCTGTTTACTGTGTAACTCCTGTTGCCAGGGTAACTGCTGTTGCATCGGTAACTTCTGTTGCCAAGCTCCTCACTGTTACCTGGGTAACACCTGTGGCCTGGGGATCTTCTGTTGGCTGGGCAACTCCTGGTTCCTGGGTAAGTCCTGTTGCCAAGCTCCTCTCTGTTTCCAAGGTGACTCCTGTTTCCAAGCTCCTCTCTATTACCTGGGTAACACCTGTTGCCTGGGTTACTCCTGTTGCCTAGGTAACTTCTGTTGCCTGCGTAACTCCTGTTTCGAAACTCGTCTCTGTTACCGGGTACCACCCTGATGCCTGGGTATCTCCTGTTGCCTGGTTAACTCCTGTTGCCAAGCACCTCTCTGTTACAAGGGTCCTCTCTGTACCCTGGGTAATTCCTGTTGCCGCAATAATTCCTGTTGCAAAGCTCCTCTCTGTTACTGGCATCCTCCCTGTTTCCTGGGTAACTCCTGTTGCATGGGTAACTCCTGTTGCCAAGCACCTCTCTGTTACAAGGGTCCTCTCTATTGCCTGGGTGATTCCTGGGGCCTGGGTAACTCCTCTTGCCTGGGTAATTCCTGTTGCCATGTTCCTCACTGTTACCTGGGAATCTCCTGTTGCCTGGGAAACTCCTGTTCCCTGGGTAACTCCTGTTGCATGGGTAACTCCTGTTGCCAAGCTCCTCACTGTTACCTCGGTAACACCTGTGGCCTGGGTAACTTCTGTTGCCTGGGTAACTCCTGTTGCCGGGGTAACTCCTGTTGCCGAGCTCCTCTCTGTTCCCTGGGTAACTCTTGTTGCCTGGGTAACTCCTGCTGCCAAGCATCTCTGTTATCCTGGCAACAGGAGTTACCGAAGCAAAAATAGTTACCCAGGCAACAGAGAGGACCCAGGTAACAGAGAGGAGCTTGGCAACAGGAGTTACCCAGGTAACAGTGAGGAGCTTGGCAACATGAGTCACCCAGGCAAAAGGAGTTACCCAGGCAACAGAGAGCACACAGATATCAGAGAGGATCTTGACAACAGGAGACACGCAGGCAACAGGAGTTAGCCACACAACAGGATTTACCCAGGTAACAGTGAGGAGCTTGGCAACAGGAGGTACCCAAGCAACAGGAGTTACCGAGGCAACAGGAATTATCCAGGCAACAGAGAGGAACCCGCTAAAGGAGAGGAGCTGGGCAACAGGAGTTACCCAGGCAACAAGAATTAACCAGGCAACAGTGAGTACCCCGGTAATAGACAGGAGCATGGCTACAGGAATTACCCAGGCAACAGAGAGGATCCAGGTATCAGAGAGGAGCTTGACAACAGGATTTACCCATTCAACAGGAGTTACCCAGACAACGGATAGGACCCAAATAACAAAGAGGAGCTTGTCAACAGGAGTTACCCTGGCAAGAGTAGTTACTCAGGCAACAGAGAGGACCCAGGTAACACAGAGGAGCTTGGCAAGAGGAGTTACCCAGGTAACAGAGAGGAGCTTGGCAACAGGAGTTACCAATTAAACAGGAGTTACCCAGGTATTAGAGAGGAGCTCCGCAACAGGAGTTACCCAGGTAACAGTGAGGAGCTTGGCAACAGGAGTTACCCAGGCAACAGGAGTTACCCAGGAAACAGAGAGGATAGAGATAATAGAGAGGAGCTTGACAACAGAGTTACCCAGGCAACAGGAGTTACCCACACAACCGGATTTACCCAGTGAGGAGCTTGGCAACAGGGGTTAGCCCTGAAAAAGAATTTTCCCAGGCAACAGAGAGCACACAGATAACAGAGAGTAGCTTGACAAAAGAGTTACCCAGGTAATAGGAGTTACCGAGGCAGCAGGAATTACCCAGGCAACAGAGAGGACCCCTTTAACAGAGAGGAGCTTGGCACCAGGTGTTACCCCAGCAACAGGAGTTACCCAAGCAACAGGGATGACCCTGGTAACAGAGAGGGGCTTGGAAAGAGGAGTGACCCAGGCAACAGAAGTTACCAAGATAATAGAGAGGAGCTTGGCAACAGGATTTACCCTGGAAACTGTAGTTACGCAGGCAACAGAACAGACCCAGGTAACAGAGGGGAGCTTTGAAACAGGAGTTACTCAGGGAACAGAGAGTAGCTTGGCAACAGGAGTTACCCATGCAACAGGAGTTACCCAAGTAATAGAGAGGAGCTCAGCAACAGGAGTTACCCTGACAACCGTAGTTACCCAGGCAACATAGAGGAACCCGGTAACAGAGAAGAGCTTGACAACAGCAGTTACCCAGGCAACAGGAGTTACCCAGGTAACAGGAATTACCCAGGCCACAGAGTGGACCCCGGTAAAAGAGAGGAGCTGGGCAACAGGAGTTACCCAGGCAACAGGAGTTACCAAGGTAATAGAGAGGAGATTGGCAACAGAATTTTCCCTGGCAAAAATAGTTACCCAGGCAACAGAGAGGACCAATATAGCAGAGAGATGCTTGGCACAGGAGTTGCCCCGGGAACAGAGAGTAGCTTGGCAACAGGAGTGACCCATGCAACAGGAGTTTCCCAGGTAATAGAGAGGAGCACAGCAACAGAAGTTACCCAGGCAACAGGAGTTATCCACGCCTCAGGAGTTACCCAGGCAACAGGAGTTACCCAGGCAACAGGGATTACGCTGGTAACAGTGAGGAGCTTGGCAGGAGGAGTTACTCAGGCAACAGGATTTACCAAGGTAATAGAGAGAATCTAGGAAACAGGATTTACCCTGGCAACAGTAGTTACCCACGCAACAGAGCAAATCCAGGTAATAGAGGGGAGCTTAGCAACAGGAGTTACCCAGGTAATAGAGAGTAGCTCGGCAACAGAAATTCCCCTCGTAAGCGGAGTTACCCAGTCAACATAGAGGACCCAGGTAACAGAGAAGAGCTTGGCAACAGGAGTTACCGAGGCAAAAGGAGTTATCCAGGCAACGGGGGTTACCCAGGCAACAGGGAGGACCCCGGTAACAGAGAGGAGCTTGGCAACAGGTGTTACCCAGGCAACAGGAGTTATCCAGGCAACAAGAGTTACCCAGGCAAAAGGGAGGACCCGGTTAAAAGAGAGGAGCTTGGTAACAGAAGTTACCCAGGCAAAAGGAGTTACTCAGGCAACAGGAGTTACTCAGGCATCAGGGATGACCACGGTAACAGAGTGGAGCTTGGCAACAGGAGTTACCTTGGAAACAGAGATGAGCTTGGCAACAGGAGTTACCCGGAAACAGGAGTTACTTAGAAGACAGAAATTACCTAGGCAATAGACAGGACCTTGGTAACAAAGAGGAGCTTGGCAACAGGAGTTACTCAGGGAAGAGGAGTTACCCAGGAAACAGTGAGGACCCCTTTAACAGAGAGGAGCTTGGCAAAAGGAGTTACCGAGGCAACAGGAGTTACCCAGGCAACAGGAGTTACCCAAGTAACAGTGAGGAGTATGGCTACAGGTTTTACCCAGGCAACAGGAGTTACGCATGCAACAAGACTTACTCAGGCAACAGGGATGACGACGGTAACAGTTAGGAGCTTGGAAAGAGGAGTTACCCAGGAAACAGGAGTTACCCAGGCAACAGGAGTTACCCAGGCAACAGGAGTTACCGAGGCAGCAGGATTTACCCAGGCAACAGAGAGGACCCCGGTAACAGAGAGAAGCTTGGCCACAAGAGTTTCCCAGGCAACAGGAGTTACCAGGCAACAAGAGTACCTCAGGGAAAAGGGATGACCACGGAAAAAGATAGGAGCTTGGAAACAGGAGTTACCCAGGCAACAGGAGTAACCCAGTCAACAGGAGTTACCCAGGAAACAGGGAGGACCACGATAACAGAGAGGAGCTTGGCAGCAGGAGTTACCCAGGCAACAGGAGTTACCCTTGAAACAGAGAAAACCACAGTAACAGAGAGGAGCCTTGCAACAGGAATTATTGAGGCAACAGGAATTACCCAGGGAACAGAGAGTACCCTGGTAACAGAGAGGAGCTTGGCAACAGGAGTTACCCAGGCAACAGGAGTTACCCAGGAAACAGGGAGGACCCCAGTAACAGAGAGGAGCTTAGCAACAGGAGTTACCCAGGCAACAGGGAGGACCTCGGTAACAGAGAGTAGCTTGGGAAAAGGAGTTATCCAGGCAACAGGAGTTACCCAGGCAACAGGAGTTACCAGTCAACAGGAGTTACCCAGGTAATAGAGAGTAGCTTGGCAACAGGAATTACCCTGGCAACAGTACTTACCAAGGCAACTGGAGTTACCGAGGCAACAGGCATTACCCAGGGAACTGAGAGGAACCGAGTAACACAGAGCAGCTTGACAACAGTAGTTACCCAGGCAACAGGAGTTACCCACGTAACAGGGAGGACCCCGGTAACTGAGAGGAGCTTAGCAACAGGAGTTACCCAGGCAACAGGAGTTACCCAGGTAACAGTGAGGAGCTTGGCAACAGGAATTACCCAGGAAACCGGAGTAACCCAGTCAACAGAGAGGACCGTGTTAACAGAGAGGAGCATGGCAACAGGAGATATCCAGGCCACAGGAGTTACCCACGCAAAAGGGAGGACCCCGGTAACACAAAGGAGCTTGGAACCGGAGTTACCCAGTCAACAGGAGTTACCCAGGAAATAGAGAGGAGCTCTGCAACAGGAGTTTCCAAGGAAAAAAAAGTTACCCAGGTAACAGTGAGGAGCTTGGCAACAGGAGTTACCCAGGAAACAGGAGTTACCCAGAAAACAGGTGTTACCCAGGAAACAGGAGTTACCAAGGTAACAGTCAGGAGCTTGGCAACAGGAGTTACCCTGGCAACAGAAGTTACCCAGACAACAGGGAGGACCATGGTAACAGAGAGGGGTTTGGCAACAGGAGTGACCCAGGCAACAGGAGTTACGCAGGCATCAGTGTGGAACACGGTAACAGAGAGGAGCTTGGCAACAGGAATTACAAAGGCAACAGGAGTTACCCAGCCAACAGGAGTTAACCAGGTAACAGGGAGGAGCTTGGCCACAGGAGTTACCCTGGCAACAGTAGTTATCCAGGCAACCGAGAGGACCCAGATATCAGAGGGGAGCTTGGCAAAAGGAGTTAACCAGGTAACAGAGAGTATCTTGGGAACAGGAGTTACCCAGGCAATTGGAGTTACCAGTCAACAGGACTTACCCAGGTAATAGAGAGGAGCTTGGAAACAGGAATTACCCTGGCAACAGCAGTTACCCAGGCAACAGGAGTTACCGAAGCAACAGGCATTACCCAGGAAACTGAGAGGAACCCGGTAACAACGAGGAGCTTGGCAACAGGAGTTACCCAGGTAACAGGGAGGACCTTGGTAACAGAGAGTAGCTTGGGCACAGGAGTTACCCAGGCAAGAGGAGTTACCCTGGCAACAGGAGTTACTCAGGTAACAGTGAGGAGCTTGCCAACAGGAGTTACCCAGGCAACAGGAGTTACCCAGGCAACAGGAGTTACTCAGGTAACAGTGAGGAGCTTGGCAACAGGTCTTAACCAGGTAACAGAGAGGAGCTTGGCATCAGGAGTTACCCAGGAAACAGTAGTTACCCAGGCAACAGGAATTACCAGGCAACAGAGAGGACCCAGGTAACAGAGAGGAGCTTGGCAACTGGAGTTACCCAGGCAAGAGGTGTTACCCAGGAAACATGGAGGAACCCGGTAACAGAGAGGATCTTCTCAACAGGAGATACCCACGCAACAGGCGTTACCCAGGCAACAGGAGTTACCCTGGTAGTAGAGAGGAGCTCGGCAACAGAAGTTACACAGGCAACAGGAGTTACCCAGGCAAGAGTAGTTACCCAGGAAACAGAGAGGACCCAGGTAACAGAGAGGAGCTTGGGAACAGGAGTTACTCAGGCAACAGTGAGGACCCAGGTTACAGAGAAGAGCTTGACAACAAGAGTTACCCAGGCAACAGGAGCTACCGAAGCAACAGAAATTACACAGGATACAGAGAGGACCCCATTAGCAGAGAGGAGCTAGGCAACAGGAGTTACCCAGGCAACAGGAGTTACCCAGGCAACAGGATTTACCCAGTCAACAGGAGTTAACTTTGCAATAGAAATGAGCTTGGCAACAGGAGTTACCCTGGCAACAGTAGTTACTGAGGCAACAGGCATTACCCAGTGAACAGAGAGGATCCCGGTAACAGAGAGGAGCTTGGCAACAGGAGTTACCCAGGCAACAGGAGTTACCCAGGTAAAGAGGAGCTCGGCCACAGGAATTACCCTAGTAACAGGAGATACCCAGGTAACAATATGGATCTTGGCAACAGTAGTTACCCAGGGAAAGGGAGTTACCGAGGCAACAGGAATTACCCAGGTTACAGTAGTTACCCAGTCATCAGGGAGGACCATGGTAACAGAGTGGAGATTGGCAACAGGAGTTACTCAGCCAACAGGATTTACGCAAGCATCAGGGTGGACAACGGTAACAGAGAGGAGCTTGGCAACAGGAGTTACCCAGGCAACAGGAGTTACCCAGCCATCAGGAGATACCCAGGTAATAGTGAGGAGCTTGGCACAGGAGTTACCCTAGCAACATCAGTTATCCAGGCAACAGAGAGTACCCAGGTATCAGAGAGGATCTTGGAAAAAGGAGTTAACCAGGTTACAAGAGTTACCCAGGCAACAGGGAGGACCTCGGTAACCGAGAGTAGCTAGGGAACAGGAGTTACCCAGGCAACGGGACTTACCCAGGCAACAGGAGTTACCCAGGTAACAGGAGTTACGCAGGCATCAGTGTGGACCACGGTACCAGAGAGGAGCTTGGCAACAGGTGTTACCCAGGCAACAGGAGTTACCCAGCCAACAGGAGTTACCCAGGTAATAGTGAGGTGCTTGGCCACAGGAGTTTCCCTGGACAGAATAGTTTTCCAGGCAACAGGGAGGACCGAGATTTCAGAGAGGAGCTGGGGAAAAGGAGTTAACCAGGTAATACAGAGGAGCTTTGCAACAGGAGTTACCCATGCAACAGAATTTACCCAGGCAACAGGGAGGTCCTCGGTAACAGAGAGTAGCTTGGGAACAGGAGTTACGCAGGCAACAGGAGTTACCCACGCAAAATGCTACCCAGGGAACAGGAGTTACCCTGGTAATAGAGAGGAGATCGGCAACAGGAGTGACCCAGGCAACAGGAGTTACCCAGGCAAGAGTAGTTACCCAGGAAACAGAGAGGACCCAGGTAACAGAGAGGAACTTGGGAACAGGAGTTACTCAGGCAACAGTGAGGAACCAGGTTACAGAGAAGAGCTTGACAATAAGAGTTACCCAGGAAACAGGAGTTACCGAAGCAACAGGAATTACACAGGATACAGAGAGGACCCCAGTAACAGAGAGGAGCAAGGCAACAGGAGTTACCCAGGCAACAGGAGTTACCCAGGCAACAGGAGTTACCCAGGTAACAGTGAGGAGCTTTGCAACAGGAGTTACCCAGGCAACAGGAGTTACCCAGGCAACAGGAGTTACCCAGGTTATAGAGAGGAGCTTGGCAACAGGAGTTACCCTGGCAACAGTAGTTACCCAGGCAACAGAGAGGACGCGGTAACAGAGAGCAGCTTGGCAACAGGAGGAACCCAGGTAACAGAGAGGATCTTGGCAACAGGAGTTACCCAGTAAACAGGAGTTACCCAGGCAACAGGAGTTACCCAGGAAACAGGAGTTACCCAGGAAATAGAGTGGAGCTTGGCAACAGGAGTGACCCAGGCAACAGGAGTTACCCAGGCAAGAGTAGTTACCCAGGAAACAGAGAGGACCCAGGTAAAAGAGAGGAGCTTGGGAACAGGAGTTACTCAGGCAACAGTGAGGACCCAGGTTACAGAGAAGAGCTTGACAACAAGAGTTACCCAGGCAACAGGAGTTACCCAGGCAACAGGAGTTACTAAGGCAACAGAGAGGACTGCGGTAACAGAGGAACATAACAACAAGTTACCCAGGTAACAGGACTTACCAGGCAACAGAGTGGACACCGGTAACAGACAGGAGCTTGGCAACAGGAGTTACCCCTGCAACATGAGTTACCCAGGCAACAGCGAGTACCCAGGCAACAGAAAGCAGCTTGAGAACGGGAGTTACCCAGGCAACAGGAGTTACCCAGGCAACAGGAAAGACCCCGGTAACAGAGAGGAGCTTGGCAAAAAGACGTACCCAGGGAACAGCAGTTACCGAGCCAAGAAGAATTACACAGTCAATTGCGAGATCCCTGGTAACAGAGAGGACCTTGGCAACAGGAGTTACCCAGGCAACAGGAGTTACCCAGGCAACAGGATTTACCCAGTCAACAGGAGTTAACCTTGCAATAGAAATGAGCTTGGCAACAGGAGTTACCCTGGCAACAGTAGTTACCCAGGCAACAGTAGTTACTGAGGCAACAGGCATTACCCAGTGAACAGAGAGGATCCCGGTAACAGAGAGGAGCTTGGCAACAGGAGTTACCCAGGCAACAGGAGTTACCCAGGTAAAGAGGAGCTCGGCCACAGGAATTACCCTAGTAACAGGAGATACCCAGGTAACAATATGGATCTTGGCAACAGTAGTTACCCAGGGAAAGGGAGTTACCGAGGCAACAGGAATTACCCAGGTTACAGTAGTTACCCAGTCATCAGGGAGGACCATGGTAACAGAGTGGAGATTGGCAACAGGAGTTACTCAGCCAACAGGATTTACGCAAGCATCAGGGTGGACAACGGTAACAGAGAGGAGCTTGGCAACAGGAGTTACCCAGGCAACAGGAGTTACCCAGCCATCAGGAGATACCCAGGTAATAGTGAGGAGCTTGGCACAGGAGTTACCCTAGCAACATCAGTTATCCAGGCAACAGAGAGTACCCAGGTATCAGAGAGGATCTTGGAAAAAGGAGTTAACCAGGCTACAAGAGTTACCCAGGCAACAGGGAGGACCTCGGTAACCGAGAGTAGCCAGAGAGGAGCTTGGCAAATCGTGGTACCCAGTAAACAGGAGTTACCCAGGCAACAGCGAGGATCTAGGTAACAGAGAGGAGCTTGACAACAGGAGTTACACAAGAAGCAGGAGTTACCCAGGTAACAGGAGTTACTGAGGCAACAGGCATTACCCAGGCAACAGAGAGGACCCCGATAACAGAGAGGAGCCTGGCAACAGGAGTTACCCAGGCAACAGGAGTTACGCAGGCATCAGTGTGGACCACGGTACCAGAGAGGAGCTTGGCAACAGGTGTTACCCAGGCAACAGGAGTTACCCAGCCAACAGGAGTTACCCAGGTAATAATGAGGTGCTTGGCCACAGGAGTTTCCCTGGACAGAGTAGTTTTCCAGGCAACAGGGAGGACCGAGATTTCAGAGAGGAGCTGGGGAAAAGGTGTTAACCAGGTAATACAGAGGAGCTTTGCAACAGGAGTTACCCATGCAACAGAATTTACCCAGGCAACAGGGAGGTCCTCGGTAACAGAGAGTAGCTTGGGAACAGGAGTTACGCAGGCAACAGGAGTTACCCACGCAACAGACGTTACCCAGGGAACAGGAGTTACCCTGGTAATAGAGAGGAGATCGGCAACAGGAGTGACCCAGGCAACAGGAGTTACCCAGGCAAGAGTAGTTACCCAGGAAACAGAGAGGACCCAGGTAACAGAGAGGAACTTGGGAACAGGAGTTACTCAGGCAACAGTGAGGAACCAGGTTACAGAGAAGAGCTTGACAATAAGAGTTACCCAGGAAACAGGAGTTACCGAAGCAACAGGAATTACACAGGATACAGAGAGGACCCCAGTAACAGAGAGGAGCAAGGCAACAGGAGTTACCCAGGCAACAGGAGTTACCCAGGTAACAGTTAGGAGCTTTGCAACAGGAGTTACCCAGGCAACAGGAGTTACCCAGGAAACAGGAGTTACCCAGGTTATAGAGAGGAGCTTGGCAACAGGAGTTACCCTGGCAACAGTAGTTACCCAGGCAACAGAGAGGACGCGGTAACAGAGAGCAGCTTGGCAACAGGAGGAACCCAGGTAACAGAGAGGATCTTGGCAACAGGAGTTACCCAGTAAACAGGAGTTACCCAGGCAACAGGAGTTACCCAGGATACAGGAATTACCCAGGAAATAGAGTGGAGCTTGGCAACAGGAGTGACCCAGGCAACAGGAGTTACCCAGGCAAGAGTAGTTACCCAGGAAACAGAGAGGACCCAGGTAAAAGAGAGGAGCTTGGGAACAGGAGTTACTCAGGCAACAGTGAGGACCCAGGTTACAGAGAAGAGCTTGACAACAAGAGTTACCCAGGCAACAGGAGTTACCCAGGCAACAGGAGTTACCAAGGCAACAGAGAGGACTGCGGTAACAGAGGAACATAGCAACAAGAGTTACCCAGGTAACAGGACTTACCATGCAACAGAGTGGACACCGGTAACTGAGAGGAGCTTGTCAAAAGGAGTTACCCAGGCAACCGGGAGTACCCTGGTAACAGGCAGGAGCTTGGCAACAGGAGTTACCCCTGCAACATGAGTTACCCAGGCAACAGCGAGTACCTAGGCAACAGAGAGCAGCTTGAGAACGGGAGTTACCCAGGCAACAGGAGTTACCCAGGCAACAGGAAAGACCCCGGTAACAGAGAGGAGCTTGGCAAAAAGACGTACCCAGGGAACAGCAGTTACCGAGGCAAGAAGAATTACACAGTCAATTGCGAGATCCCTGGTAACAGAGAGGACCTTGGCAACAGGAGTTACCCAGGCAACAGGAATGACCCAGGCAACAAGGAGTATCCCAGTAACAGAGAGGAGCATGGCAACAGGAGTTACCCAGGCAACAGGAATTACCCAGGCAACAAGGGGTATCCCGGTAACAGAGAGGAGCATGGCAACAGGAGTTACCCAGGCAACAGGTGTTACCCAGGTAACAGTGAGGAGCTTGGCAACAGGAGTCAACCCCGTGGACACAGTCACTGCTTGCTGCTGGCAGGAGGGTGCGGCTGGGATAGGTGTAGGGCTGGTGCTAGGACTAGGGCTAGGGTTAGGGTTAGGGCTACGGCTAGGGCTAGGTTAAGGGGTAGGGCTAGGTTTAGTGTTAGGGTTAATTTTACGTTTTGGGATAGGGCTAGTGCTAGGGCAAGGGCTGTGTTAGGGGTAGGGCTATGGTTAGGGTTAGGGCAAGGATTAGGGGTACAGCTAGGGCTCGGGCTAAGGTTAGTGTTACGGCTAGGATTATGGTTAGGGTTAGGGTTAGGGTTAGGGATAGGGTTAGGGATAGGGATAGGGTTAGGGTGAGGGTTAGTTTTAGGGATGGGGCGAGTGTTAGGGCTAGGGCTAGCGTCATGGCTAGGTTTAGGAGTTAGGAGCTAGGTTAGGAGCTAGGGCTAGGACTTGGGACAAGGCTAAGGAAAGGTTTATGGTTATGGTTAGGGTTAAGGTTAGGGCTATGTTTAGGGTAAGGTTTAGGTTTAGGGTTAGGGCTAGGCCTGGGTTTAGGGTTAGGGTTAGGGTTAGAGCTAGGGATAGGGTTAGGGTTAGGTCTAGGGCCTGGGCTAGGGTTAGGGATAGGTCTATGCCTCGGTTTAAGACTAGGGCTAGGGCTGGTGTTCGGTTTAGGGCTATGGCTAGGATTAGGGCTGAGGCCAGCTAGGTTAGGGTTAGGGTTTCGCTTAGGGTTAGGGTTAGGCTTAGGAGCTAGGGATAGTTTTAGGGCTAGTTTTATGGTTAGGCTAGGTTTGGGGCTAGACTCGGGTTAGGAGCTAGGTTAGAACTAGGGCTAAGGTTAGGGTTAAGGTTGAGGCTAGGGCTAGGTTTAGGACTGAGGCTAGGTTTAAATTTAGGGTTAGGTTTAGGTTTAGGGTTAGGTCTGAGGCTACGTCTAGGACTAGCACAAGGATTAGAGGTTGACTGGGGCTAGGGCTAGTGTTAGGTCTAGGGCTACGTTTAGGGTTAGGTTAGCATCAGGCTTAGGGTTAGGAGTTAGGAGCTAGGCTAGCCAGGGGTAGTTCTAGGAGCTAGGTTTAGTGCTAGAGCCAGGGCTACGGTTAGGACTAGGGCTAGGATTAGAGTTAGGACTAGGTTTAGCGCTAGTGCTGATTTAGGGTTAACGTTAGGGCCAGGTTTAGGGTTAGGGTTTGTGTTAGACTTAGGGTTAGTGTTAGTGCTCGGGCCAGAGCTCGGGCTGAGACTAGGGCTAGGGTTAGTGCTAAGGTTAGGGATAGGGTTAAGTTTAGGGTTAGGAGCTAGGTTTAGGTTTAGCATTAGGCTTACGGCTGGGGCTAGAGTTAGGGCTAGGGCTCGGGTTAGGGCTAGCGTTTGGATTAGAGCCAAGGATAGGGCTAGTGTTAGGGTTATGTCTAGGTCTAGGCCTGGGGTTAGCGAGTGCTAGTTGTGGGGTTAGGGTTAGTGTTGGGCCGAGGGCTGGAGCTAGGGCTAGGGTTAGGCTAAGGCTAGAGTTATTGCTAGGGCTAGAGCTAGTGCTAGGTATAGGTATAGGTCTATGGCTAGGACTAGGGTTAGGGCTTGATATAGGGTTAGGATTAGCGTTAGGGTTCATTTTGTGCTAGGGCTAGGGTTAGGGTTAGCCTAGGGCTACAGTTAGAGTAAGGGCTATGGTTAGGTTTCGGATTAGGGCAAGGTCAGGGCTAGGTTTAGGCTTAGGGCTATGTTATGTTTAGGGCTAGGGCTTGGGTTAGGGGTAGGGCTAGGATTAGGTTTAGGGCTAGTGCTAGGTATAGGTTTAGGGCTAGGGTTACGGTTAGGTTTAGGCCAAGGTTAGGGTTAGGGTTAGGGTTAGTGTTAGGGTTCGGGCTAGAGCTCGGGTTCGGTCTGGGGTTTGAGCTAGAGTTAGGGCTAGGGCTACGACTAGAGTTGGATAGGTCTAGGATTAGGGTTAGGGTTAGGCTTAGGTTTAGGGTTAGGCTTAGGGTTAGGGCGAGGGTGAGTGCTAGGGATAGGGATAGGGTTAGTGCTAGGGCATGGTTCGCGCTAGGGCTAGGGTTAGGGTAAGGTTTAAGGTTAGGGTTAAGGCTAGGGTTAGTGTTAGTGTTAGTGTTAGTGTTAGTGTTAGGCTTAGGGTTAGGGCTAGGGTTAGGGTTAGGGCTAGATTTAGGTTTAGATTTAGGGCTAGGGCATGGGTTTCAGTGTGGGCTAAGGCTAGTGGTAGGTCTAGGATTAGGGTTAGGGATAGGGCTAGGACCAGACTTAGGGCTAGGGTTAGGATTAGGGTTAGGGTTAGGAATAGGTTTAGGGCTAGCACTAGGGTTAGGGGTATAGTTAGGATTAGGATTAGGGTTAGGGTTAGGTTTAGGGTTTGGGTTAATGATATGGTTAGGGTGAGGTTTACGGCTAGTGCTAGGGTTAGGTTTATGGTTAGGGTTTGGGTTAGTGTTAGGGCTAGTTTTAGGTTTATGGTTAGGGTTAGAACTAGGGCTAGGCCTTGGTTTATGTCTAGTGCTAGGATTAGGGTTAGTGTTAGGTTTAGGGCTGGGTCTAGGTTTAGTGATAGGTCTAGGCCTAGGGCTAGGACTGGGGCTATGGATAGGACCAGGCCTAGGGTTATGCCTAGTGATAGGGTTAGGTTTAGGGTTAGGCTTATGATTATGGGTACGTTTAGAGTTAGCGCTAGGAGTTAGGTTTGGGGTTAGGAGCTAGGAGCTAGGGTTAGGCGAGGGCTAGGGTTACAGTTAGGGTTTGGGTTAGGGTTAGGGAAAGTGCTAGTTTCAGGGTTTGGGATAGGGCGAGGGCTGAGGTTAGGGCTAGGGCTACAGCCATGGCTAGGGGTATGGCTTGGTCCAGATTTAGTGTTAGTGTTAGGATTATGGTTAGGGATACGGTTAAGGCTAGGGCTAGAGGCTAGGGCTGGGTTTCGGGCCAGGGGCTAGGTTTACGTCTGGGGCTACATCTAGGTCTAGGGTTAGTGTTAGGGTTAGGGCTAGGGCTAGGGTTGCGTCTAGTGATGGAGTTAGGTTTAGGGTTAGGTTAGGATTAAGGCTACGGTTAGGGTTAGGTTTAGGGTTAGGTTTAGGTTTATGGCTAGGGTTAGAGTTAGTGGTATGGTAGTGTTCGAGCTAGGTTTAGGGATAGGGGAAATTTTAGGGCTAGTTCTAGGGATAGGGCTATGACTAGGGCTAGGGTGAGCGCTAGGAGCTAGGGCTCGGGCTAGGGCTACGGCTTTAGGTTTAGGGGTAGGATTTGTGTTAGAGTTAGGGTTAGGCTAGGTTTGGGTTTAGGGTTAGGTTTAGGCTAGGGCTGGGCTGAGTGTTAGGGCTAGGGTTAGGTCTATTGCTATGGCTAGGTTTAGGACTAGGTCCATGGTTAGGCTTAGGGCTAGTGCTAGGCTTAGGGTAAGGGCTAGGGCTAGGTTTAGTGCTAGGGCTAGAGTTAGGTTTAGGGTTAGGGTTAGGTTAGGGCTAGAACTAGTGTTAGGGCTATGGCTAGGGCTAGGGTTAGTGCTAGGCTAGGTTTAGAGTGTACAGTTAGGATTATGGTTAGGGTTAGGGTTAGAGTTAGTGCTATTGTTAGGGTTAGGGTTAGTTTTAGGGATAGGGCTAGTGTTAGGGTTAGGAGCTAGGCTAGGGCTAGGGCTACCACTGGAGCTAGGGCTAGGGCTAGGTCAAGGCTAGGTCTAAGGCTAGGACTTGGGATAAGTCTAGGGTTAGTTTTATGGTTATGGTTATGGTTAGGGTTAGGGTTAAGGCTAGGTTTAGGGTAAGGTTTAGGGTTAGGGCTAGGGCTAGGTTAGGCTAGGCCTGTGTTTAGGGTTAGGGTTAGGGTGAGAGCTAGCGAGTAGGGTTATGGTTAGGTCTAGGGACTGGGCTAGTGTTAGGGTAGGTCTTTGGCTTGGTTTAGGACCAGGGCTAGGGATAGTGTTCGGTTTAGGGCTACGGCTGGGATTAGGCTAGGGCTAGGGTTAGGGTTACTGTTAGGGTTAGGGATATGTTTAGGGCTAGTTTTAGGGTTAGGCTAGTTTTCGGGCTAGGACTAGTGTTAGAGCTAGGGATAGGGCTAGGGCTAGGGTTAGGGTTAAGACTAGGGCTGGGGCTAGGATTAGGTATTAGCCTAGGGCTAGGGCTAGGTTTAGACTAGGGCTAGTTTTGAAAGTTAGGTTAGGTTTAGGGTTAGGTTTAGGGCTAGGTCTAAGGCTACATCTAGGACTAGGGCAAGGATTAGATTTAGGGCTGGGGCTAGGGATAGGTTTAGGTCTAGGGCTACGGTTAGGGTTAGTGTTAGGGTTAGTGTTAGGGTTAGGGTTAGGTAGGGCTAGGGCTAGGTTTAGTGCTAGGGCTACAGTGAGGACTAGGGCTAGGATTAGAGTTAGGACTAGGGTTAGGGATAGGGCTAGGTTTAGGGTTAAGATTAGGACTATGTTTAGGCTTAGGGTTTGTGTTAGTCTTAGGATTAAGGTTAGTGCTCGGACTAGAGCTCCAGCCAGGGACTAGGCTCTAGTTTTAGGGTTAAGGTTAGGGATAGGGTTAAATTTAGCGTTAGGGCTGGGTTACATTTTAGGTTAGGTTTACAGCTAGGGCTAGAGTTAGGGCTAGGAGCTAGGTTAGGCCAGCGTTTGGATTAGAGCTAAGGATAGGGCTAGGGTTAGGTTATGTCTAGGTCTAGGCCCAGGGTTAGGCGAGTGCTAGTTATAGGGTTAGGATTAGTGTTAGGCCCACGGCCAGGGCCAGAGCCAGGTTTAGGGCCAGGGCCACAGTTAGTGCTAGGGCTAGTGCTAGTGCCAGGTTTAGGTATAGGGCCAGGGCAGGACCAGGTTTGGGCCTCTTGATATAGTGTTAGGGTTAGCGTTAGGTTTCGGTTAGGCCAGGGCCAGGGTTAGGTTAGCCTATGGCTACAGCTAGGGTTAGGGCTATGGTTAGAGTTTAGGTTTAGGGCAAGGTTAGGGCTAGGTTTAGGCTTAGGCTATGTTATGTTTAGGGCTAGGGCTTGGGGTTAGGGGCACGGCCAGATTAAGTTTAGGGCTCATGCTAGGGATAGGTTTAAGGCCAGGGTTACAGTTAGGTTTAGGCCAAGGTTAGGTTTAGGGTTAGGCTTGAGTGTTAGGGCTCGGGCCAGAGCCTCGGATTCGGGCTGGGGCTTGAGCCAGAGTTAGGCTCGGCTAGGGTTAGAGTTAGGCTAGGTCTAGGAGTTAGGGTTAGGGTTAGGGATAGGGCGAGGGCGCAGGTCTAGGGATACATGATAGGTTTAGGTCTAGGGCATGGTTCACGCTTGGGCTTGGGTTAGGCCCTAGCCCTAACTGTAACCACAGCCCTACCGAGGACTCTAACATTAGCCCTATTCCTAACCCTAGCCCTAGCCCTAGCCCTAGTTCTAACCATAAACCTAACCGTGACCCTAACCTTAACCCCTAGACATACACCTAACCAGAGCCCTAGCCCTCACCATAACACTAACCCTAGCCATAGACCTAAACCTAAACTGAGCACGAGCCCCAACCCTAGCCTAGCACTCGCACTAGCCCTAACCCTAAACCTAGCCCTAGTCCTAGCCCTAGCTCCTAGTCTCTAACCTGAGCCGTAGCTCTAGCCCTAAACCTAACCCTAATCCTGTTCCTAACCCTAACCCTAAACCTAAACCTAAATCTAGCCTAGCACTAACACTAACCATAACTGTAGTCCTAGCCCTAACTATAGCCTGATCCCTAGACCTAAGCCTAGCCCTACCCTATCCCTAACCCTAACCCTAGCCCTAGTCCTAGACCTTGCCCAAGCCCTAGGGTAGCACTAGCCTAGCCCTAACCATAACTATAATCATAGCTTGAACCCTATCCCTAATCCTAACCCTACCCCTAACCCAAACCCTAGACCTAAACCTAGGCATAGCCATAGCCATATCCCTAAACCTAACCCTTGCACTCTTCCTAGCCCTAGCCCTAAACCTAATCCTAGACCTAGTCCTAGCCCTAGCCCTTAAACGAACCCTACCCCTAGGCTTAACACTAAACCTAGACCTAGCCCGAGCACTGGCCCTAACACTAACCCTAACACTAACCCTAGCCCTAGCCCTAAACTTAGCCCTAGACCTAGCACTAACCCTAGCCCTAGCCCTAACCCTAACCATAACCCTAGCCCTAACCCTAAACGTAACACTAACTCTAACCCTAACACTAAACGTAGATGTAGCAGTAAACCTAGCCCTAGCCCTACCCCAAACCCGACCCCTAGCCCTTGCCCTAGTCCTAGCCTTAACAATAACTGTAGGCCTAGACGTAAAACTAGCCCTACCCCTAGCCCTACCCTATTCCTAACCCTAGCCCTCATCCTAACACTAACTCTATCCCTAACCCTAAGCCTAACCCTAACAATAATCCTAACCCTAGGCCTAAACCCAGATTTAGCCCTAATGCTAAACCTAGCCCTAGACATAGACCTTGCCCTAGCTCCCAGACATAGACCTTGCCCTAGCCCTAGACCCAAACTTAGCCTTAACTCTAACCTTATCCCTAGACCTAGCTCTAAACCTAACATTAACCCTAACCCTAACAATTACCCTTAGTCCTAGACCTAACCCTCGCCCTATTCCTAGCCCAAACCCTAGCCCTAGGCCTAACCCTAGCCCTCACCCTAAAGCCAGCCCCAGCCCTAGCCCTAACCCTATATCTAGCCATAACCCTAATCCCTAGCCGTAGGCCTAAACCTAGCTCCTAGCCTTATCCCTAACACCCTAACACTAACCCTAGCCCTCAGCCGTAATCCTAGCCTTAGCCCTAACGCTAAATGTAGCACCAGCTCCCAGCCGTAACCCCAGCCACAGACCTAACCTTGAGACTTAAACCTAATCTTATCCCTAGCCCTATCTCTAAACCTGACACTAACCCTAACCCTAGTCCTAAACCTAACCGTAGCCCTAGCTCCTAGCTCTAGCTCCTGAACCGTTACGTCCTAGGGCTCCTACCGCGGACCTTAAGACATTAGCCCTATCCCAAACCGTATCCCTAGACCCTAGCCCTAGCTCTAACCATAAACCTAACCATGACCCTAACCCTATCCCTAGATATAGACCTAACACGAGCCCTAGCCCTAACCATAACACTAACCCTAACATAGCCCTAACCTCTAGCACTAGCCCTTGGCTCTAACTCATACCCTAGCCTTAGCCCTATCCCTAAACGTTACCCCAGTCCCTAAACTCTAGCTCCTAGCCTCCTTGACTTAGCTCCTAACCCAAACCATACAGCCCTAACACTAAATGTAAATGTAACCTCATGAGCTCCTAACCATTATAGCCTGACCCCTAGACCTATGGCTACCCCTACCCTATATCCGTAACCCTTAATCTAGCCCAAGTCCTGGACCTATCCCTAGCCCTAATCCTAACCCTTTAAAGCACTAACCGCAGCACTAGACCTATACCAAGACCTAATGCTAACCGTAACTCCATATATTACTAAACCTAGACCTAGCCCTACCCCTAGTCCTAGACGTGACTCTCCAGATCTAGCTCCTAGCCTCTAGCCCTAACCCTCCCAGTCTATCCCTCGCCCTAGACTTAACCCTAAACTTAGCCATAGTCCTAACCCTAACACTAAACTTAACCCTAGCCCTAATCCTAAAACTAATCCTAACCCTAAACTCAACCCTAGCCCTAAGCTTAGGACCTAGGGGCCTTAGCCCTAACACTAATCCTAGCTATGGTCCCCTAGCCCCTAGCCCTGAGCTCTAACCCTTGCGCTAGCACTAACCCTAGCTCCTAGCCCTACTCCTAACCCTAACCCTGCATGTAAACCTGTCTCTAACCCTCACCCTAACCCTAACACTAAACCTAGCCCCTAGTCCTAACCCTAGCACTAGCCCTAGCCCTAACCATAACCATAGCCCTACCCCCTAGCCTTAGCCCTATCCATAACCCCTAGCCCTATACCTAACCCTAGCCCTCAGTTCGCTAAACCCTAAATCCCATTACCCCTACCCCTAAACCTGACACTATCATAGCCCCTACCCATACATGCTTCCTTTGCTTCTGGAAATCCCATTTTACAATGTTATTTTAAACATCCAGTGAAAAATTCATTACATTAAGATATCTTTACTGAATTAATAAGTGTTTTCATCTCTGTTACGCTGTGTACAATCAAGCATAAAGTATAACTTTGCAGTTATTTGTTGCTTTTAATTTTTCATTAGCAGTTTATGTCTGGATTCCAACTATTTTACATAAGTTATTCTACAATGGAAAACTATTTTCATTGTACTTCCCCCATGCATTATCATTTTAAAAATTTTTGGCTATGCATTTTCTTTCTTTCTTTCTTTCTTTCTTTCTTTCTTTCTTTCTTTCTTTCTTTCTTTCTTTCTTTCTTTCTTTCTTTCTTTCTTTCTTTCTTTCTTTCTTTCTTCCTCTATTTCTGTCTGTGTTTCTTTCAATTGGGGAAAGGAGTTGGGGGAGGAGAAGAGTGTGTTGAGAATTAGAGGATTGGAACAGTGTTGGGGAATTGAGCCAGGGGAACAGCCAAGTTGTCTTTCAATCTTTGTGAAAGTGTGCATCATGCTCAGCTCCAAGTCAAGTTCAGCTGGATTGTCAGCTCAAGATGCTGTGTTCAATTAGTTGCAGGTAGGCATAGCCACCATTTCATGTGGGGAGTCAAACTGGCAGCCTTGTTCTTAAGAATGTGTGCTCTATCATGACATACACCCGGGCAGCAGCAGCTCAATTCAAGGTGCCAAGTACAGTAGGCAAACTTGTTGTTGTTAGGAGCACGTGCTCTCACCAGCTGAACCATCCTGCCACCTGTTGGGCAGCTCAGTGGCTACTCACCTCGGATGCAGTGCCACTGGCCCACATGGGCATCAAACAGGCCATCCTGTTGTTCAGAGCGTGCTCCTAATCAAGCGACATGGCACCCAACAGTACTGCTCTGTATTTTCTTAATGGTGTATTTGATGGACTAAAGTTGTTAAAAAAATTTTGGAAATTCAATGTTTCTTCTCCTCCACCTCCTCCTACTCCTCCTCCTTCTTCTTCTTCTTCATCATCTTCTCCTTCTCCTTCTTTCTTTATTATTTTATTATTGGTTTAGAGCTTTCTGTGTCCTAAGAAGAATATTGCCTACTCATAGATTACAAAACAAGTAATCTGTGTATTCTTCTTCTCTTTTTTTTTTCTTTTTTGAGTGCTGTGTCCCTGGCCCTCATATGTGGGATATAATCGGGGCCACTGGCTTCCCAATCCCGCACTTGTCCACCGCGCCACCTTCGGCCCAGCCCCTAGCATATAAAATTATGATCTAAAAGTGTGAACATCTGTCCAGCCCCATGGCTCAGTTGGTTAGGAGTTGGCGTAGAGCACACGCTCTGAGCAACAGGGACACCAGTTTCATTCCCATACGGGGCGTTGAATGCTTAGCCTGAGCAGAGCTAACACTGAGCTGCCAAGGAGTGGCAGGATGGCTCAGCTGGTATAACAACCAGAATTTGCCTGTTCTATGATGGGCTCCGCCCACCCGGGCAAGTAAAGATTGAACTCGGTACATTGAGCTGAGCACTGCCGTCCGGATGGCTCAGTGGATAGGGCATGGCACGCTTAACATAAGAAGACTGCTAGGGTTTTGACTGCCACATAGGATGGTCGCTAGGCCAACCTGCAACTGAGATTGAACACAGCACTTTAAGCTTAGGGGACATAAGCTGCCAACGGGAAGCCAGACACCGACTGGCACCCTCCCACAATGAAGATTGAGAGGACAAAACTTCGCTGGTTCCCTCCCCCAAATCCCCAACTGTTCTCCTCCCTAACCTTAAACCTAGCTCGAGCCCCAACCCTAGCCCTATTGCTTGCACTAGCCCTAACCCTAATCCTAGCCTCTGGCTCTAGACCTAGCATGAGCCCTAAACCTAGCACTAGTCCGGAAGCCGAGCCCTAGCTCTGGCCCTAAAACCTAACCTTAACCCTGGTCCCACCAACCTAACCCTAAGCCTAAACCCTAAACTTATACCTAATCCTAGCCCTAGCCTTTGCCCTAACCCTAACCCTAACCCTAAACCAAAACGTAGCCTAGCCCTAACACTAACCGTAACTGTAGCCCTAGCCGTAACTTGCGTAGTCCGAGTCCGTAGACCTATGCTTAGCCCTACTCCTGTCCCTAACCCTAACCCTAGCCCAAGTCGAAGACCTTGCCCTAGCCCTAGTTAGTAGCACTAGCCTAGCCCTAACCATAGCCATGAGCCATAGCCCCGAACCGTAACCATAATCCTAACCGTGGCAGCCGTAACTCCAAACCCTAGACCTAACCCTAGACCTAACCCTAGCCCTAACCCTAGCCCTTAAGCCTCTAACCCTATCTCTACATCCTGGCCCCTAGCCCTAGCCCTAAACCTAATCCTAGAACTAGCCCTAGACCTTACACGAACTCCTACCCCTGAGCTTAGCACTAAACCTAGCTGGCCAGCCGTAGCCCTGGCCCTAACACTAACCCTAACCCTAACCATAGCCATAGCCCTAAACTTAGCCCTAGACGTAGCACTAACCCTAGCCCTAGTCCTAACTGTAACCGTAAACCTAACCCTTATCCCTAACACTAACCCTAGGCCTAGATGTAGCGCTAGCACTCAGCCCTAACCCTTAACGTAGCTCCTAGCCCTTAAACCAAACTCTAACCATAACCCTAACACTAACCCTAGCTCCTAACGCCATAATCCTAGCCTTAGCCCCTAACCCTAAATGTAGCCCTAGCTCCTAGACATAACCCTAGCCATAGACCCTAACAGCTTAGACTTAAAACTAATCTTATCCCTAGCCCTATCTCTAAACCTCACACTAACACTAACCCTAGTCCTAGAACCTAATCCCTGGCACTGAGTTGTAAAACCTAACCATAGCCCTAGCCCTGGAATGTTACCCTAGATTACTGCGGACCCTAACATTACCCTATCCCTATCCCACTATCCCTAGCCCTAGCCCTAGCTCTAACCATAAAGCCTAACCGTGACCCTAACCCTAACTCCTAGATCGTGTAGACCTAACCCGCAGCCTTACCCCTAACCATAAGGCTAACCCTAGCCATAGACCTAACCCTAGCTCTAGCCCTATCCATAACCTCTAGCCCTATACCTAACTCCTAGCCCTAGACCTAGCCCTAAACCTAAAACCTAACCCTAACCCTAAACCTAACACTACCATAGACCTAACAGTAGACTTAACCCTAACCCTAACTCCTAGCCCTGAGTCCTAGCCCTAGCCCTGTCCCTATCCCTAACGTTAACCCCTAGCCCAAAACCTAGCCATAGCCCTAACCCCTAAACCGAGCCCTGACCCTAGCACTGTCCATAAAGCCTAGCCCTAGCCCTAGCAGTAATGCTACACATAGCCCCCGCACTAACCCGAGAACCTAGACCCACAGCCCTGGTGGAAAATCTTCTTCAAGACTGAGCCTAAAGTCTTGGGAATACCCTCAGCACTCACTAGTAATTCAGTCTCCTGAGCCCCACAACAGTAGACTCTTGAGTAGCTAATTACTCTCCCACAATATCCCAGCAGGGCAGTGAGGCAGTTTAGAATCTCTCTCAGCTCACAATGGCTGTCACCAAGCAATGTTGCATGTCTCTCAGAGGTGATGTCACAGTGCATGTGCACAGAAGGCCTTGTGACCAAGAGCAAGGGCACCGAAGCTCAAGTACATGGCCCAGGTGTCTGAAATCTCAGGTTGCTTGTGGGCAGCTCTGGGTTCATTTTGCCTCATGATTTCATCCATTTATTCAATCTAGAATGCCCAGGAAAGATGTACCTTTCCATTCTTTGCCTTGCAATTACTGCATTCACTTGTCCAATTTGTGACTACTGTACCGAGTATTATGACAGCTGATCCTTGATTTTCATACCCTGTTGTTGCAACTCCACCTTCAATTTGTCACTTAAATCAACTTCAATTTTCTTTTCAAAAGGTGGGTTTGGATTAAGTTAATCAGTTCATGAATACAACACTACTATTGACAGTTCATTGTTGGCAGTTGTCAAAACATTTTGTCTGTCTGATGATTTTGCCAATATTTGAGTATTTCATCATATTTTTGTCCTTATCAAAACTGCATGGAATCTACCAACACCAGGAAGCATAGGTCATATAGACATAATACAATTGTTAAACTTAGAAATCATTAGAAATTCTGAAAAAACACATCAAGTGAAATAATTGAATTAAAGAAACTATATGAAACCTTGGGGAAAAAATCATGGAGGAGTATAACTTAAAAACCAAGGATCAATCTTTAATGACTTTCAACTTTCTTAGGTGAAACCCTTATATGATAATATGTTAAGACTACGATTTGGTGTTTATGCTTCTAAGTTTCATATACATCTGTAACTCAAAATGCTATGAAGTAGTAAATATTTCCCCTTAATATACATACATAAAGCTTGCCATCTAGTGGAAAAGTTGAAGCTACTGCCTTTCCAAGCCTACCAATTCAGAAGGAAAAAATCAGTTGTTGCTACTATAAGTTTTTCCTGAAGGTTTTTCAGAAATGGATTACAGCAAAGAAAGACTATTTCTGGTGCTCTAGGAGACTGTTCAGCCCTTTTCTTATAAGCAATGAGTCCAGGCTTTGGGTAGTGCTTCTATACACACTTTTACCTCCTAAATAGTACATATAGCTGCTTCCAAGTGGAGTCAGGGTTAGACCTTTGAAATTGGAAGGTTGGTTTGAATATTCACCTAGCAACTCAAAGACCAATCATGGAATTCCTGATGTGGCCCCCAAATTTTAACTGATAAAAATGCACTGATTTACACTAGGTGAATCAAGGGTTCACTACCCAGAAATTATATATATGTGTAACCATTATGCTGCACACATGCAATTTGAATGTCAACTGTAACTGAAAAAACGGAATCAAGAATTAAGAAAACAAAGAAACAATAGTCAATACACTAAAAACAAATACATACTTCCTTTGGCTTGAAATCCCATTTTTACAACGTTATTTTAAACATCCAGTGAAAAATTCATTACATCCAAGATATATCTTTACTGAATTAAAAAGTGTTTGCATTTCTATTACGCTGTGTAGAATCAAGCATAAAGTATAACTTTGCAGTTATTTGTTGCTTTTAATTTTTCATCAGCAGTTTATGTCTAGATTCCAACTATTTTACATGTTATACTCACAATGGAAAACCATTTTCATTGTACTTCCCCCATGCATTATCCTTTAAAAGTTTGGCTATGCGTTCTTTCTTTCTTTCTTTCTTTCTTTCTTTGTTTCTTTCTTTGTTTCTTTCTTTCTTTGTTTCTTTCTGTCTTTCTTTCTTTCTTTCTTTCTTCCTCTCTCTTTCTGTCTGTCTTTTCTTTCCAATTGGGGAGTTGGGGGAGGAGAACAGTGTTGGAGAATTGGGGGATTGGAACAGTGTTGGGGAATTGGGCCAGGGGAACAGCCAAGTTGTTGTCTTTCAATCTTTGTGAAGGGCACAACAAGCTCAGTACCAAGTCGAGTTCAGCTGCTTAGCTCAAGGTGGTGTGTTCAATTAGATGCAGGTAGGCATAGTCACCATCTCATGCGAGAGTGAAACTGACAGCCTTGTTGTTAAGAATGTGTGCTCTATCCTGAGACACCCGGGCAGCAGCAGCTCAATTCAAGGTGCCAAGTTCAGTATCTAGCTTCCGAGGTGGGCATAGCCCACCATCTCCAACAGGGGCAAACTTGTTGTTAGGAGCACGTGCTCTCACCAGCTGAACCATCCTGCCACCTGTTGGCAGCTCAGTGGCACAACTTCCACCTCAGGTGCAGTTCCACTGGCCCACATGGGCATCAAACAGGCCATCCTATTGCTCAGAGCGAGCTCCTAACCCAAGCGAGACACTCTGAACAGTACTGCTCTCTATTTTCTTAATGGTGTATTTGATGGACTAAAATTGTTAAAATTTGGAAATTCAATTTTTCTCTTCTCCTCCTCCTCTTTCTCCTCCTCCTCCTCCTCCTCCTCCTCCTCCTCCTCCTCCTCTCTCCTCCTCCTCCTCCTCCTCCTCCTCCTCCTACCTCCTCCTCCTCCTCCTTCTTCTTCTTCTTCTTCTTCTTCTTCTTCTTCTTCTTCTTCTTCTTCATCTTCTACTTCTCCTTCTTCTTTATTTTTTTTATTATTGGATAGAGATTTCTGTGTCCTAAGAGAATATTGCCTATTCATAGATTACAAAACAAGTAATCTGTGTGTATTCTTCTTTCTCCTTTTTTTTCTTTTTGAGGGCTGTGTCCCTGGCCCTCATATGTGGCATGTAACCAGGGCCACTGGCCTTTCCCAATCCCTGCGCCCAACCGCTGCGCCACTCGGCCAGCCCTAGCATATAAAATTATGATCTAAAAGTGTGAAGACATCTGTCCAGCCACATGGCTCAGTTGGTTAGGAGTTGGTGTAGAGCACATGCTAAGTGACCAACAGGGACAACGCGGTTTGATTCCCATTTCGGGCAGTGAATGTTTCGCTCTGAGCAGTGCTAACACTGAGCTGCCAAGGAGTGGCAAGATGGCTCAGCTGGTATAACAACCAGATTGCCTGTTCAATGATGGGCTCGGCCCACCCGCACCCATAGATTGAACTCGGTACCTTGAGCTGAGCTGCCGTCCAGATGGCTCAGTGGATAGGGCATGCACGCTTAACAAAAAGGCTGCAGGGTTTTGACTCCCACAAAGGACAGTCGCTACTCCAACCCGCAACTGAGGATTGAACACAGCACTTTAAGCTTAGGGGACATTAGCTGCACAAGGGGAAGCCAGACAATGACTGGCACCCGACACAATGAAGCTCCTCTCTCTTACCTGTGTCCTCTCTGTTGCCTGTGTCCTACCTGTTGCCTGGCTCTTTCTTGTTGTCAAGCTCCTCTCTGTTACCTGGGTGCTGTGTTCCCTGGTTCCTCTCTCTGCTGCCTGGGTCCCTGCTGTTGCCAAGCTCCTCTCTGTTACGTGGGTCTTCTCTGTAGCCTGGGTACTCCCTGTTGCCTGGTCGCTTGCTGTGGCCAAGCTGCTCTCTGTTACGTGTGTCCTCTCTGTTGCCTCCGATCCTACTGTTACCTAGCCCTCACAATGTGACGTGTCTCCTGCACACTACCTGTTTTCCTTCTGGTTGCCTGCATAATCGCCAATGCCTCTGTCCTCCGCATTTGCTGGGGTCCTCCCTATTGCCTGGGTCTCTCCTGTTGCCAAGCTCCTCTCTGTTACGTGGGTCTTCTCTGTTTGCCTGGGTCCTCCTTGTGACATGGGTCCTTGCTGTTGCCAAGTTCCTCTCTGTTATGTGGGTCTTTTCTGTTGCCTGGGTCCTGCCTCTCACCCTAGCCCCTCTCACTGTTACCTGGCTCCTTCCACCCTAACCTGGGTCCTTCCACTGTCTGCATCCTCCCAATACCTGTGTCCTTCCCGTTGCTCTGTATCCTTCACAATGCCTGGGTCCTCCCCGTTGCCTGGGTGCGTCCTGTTGCAAATCTCCTCTCTGTTACCTGGATTCTCTCTGTTGCCTGTGTCCTACCTATTACCTGGAGGCCCTCACTGTAGCACCTGGCTCCCTTCACGTTACCTGGTTCCTTCCCATTGCCTGGATCCTCCCCAATGCCTGAGTCCACCCCATTGCTGGGGGCCTCCCTATTGCCTTGGTCCTTCCTGTTGACAAGCTCCTCTCTGATACCTGGGTCTCTCTCTGTTGCTTGTGTCTTCCCTTTTGCCTTCGTCCTCCCTGTTCACCGAAGCTCTCCCTGTCTGTCACCTGGGTCCTCTCTGTTGCCTGCATCGTCCCTGTTTCCCTGGGTGCTTCCTTTTTCCAAGCTCCTCCCTGTTACCTGGTTCATCTCTGTTGCCTGGGTCCTCCAACTTGTCTGGGTCCTTCTTGTTGTCAGTCTCCTCTGTCTGTGAGTTGAGTCCTCCCCATTGCCTTGGCTCCCTACCTGTTGTCAATCTACTCTTTGTTTCCTGGGTCCTCCCTGTTGC
>CM066734.1:28359542-28384542 GCA_033961575.1 Aselliscus stoliczkanus
ACCCCTCTGTCTAGACCATGGCCTCCTGCCTTCTCTTGCTCACACTGGTCCTGCCGGTCTCTTCCTGTATTGCTCAGCACACCAGTGCCGAAACCAGAGCAGCTTGCCTTCCGGTGCTCCCCCTCGTCCAACCCAGGGCATCCTGCACTCCCCTGAACTCCCTTGTGCAGCCCATGGCCGCCTGCATTTCCCCAGGTACCACTTGTGTTGCCAACGCCAGCCTACCTTCCCCTGTTCCCTTATTCTTCATGCTATGGCTGACTGCCTTCCCCTGGACTGCCTTGTCCACTCTGTATCCACCTGAATTGCCCTGCTGTCCTTGCCCAGCCTGGAGCCACCGGACTTCTGCAGGTGCCCGTTGTCCACCATATGCCTGTGTGGTTTCTCCTGGACACCTTGTCCAGCCATTGGACCCCTGCACTGTCCGTCTCCCCTGGATCTAGTCAGTGTCCACCTTCCTTCCGTGCTGTCACTTGTGAAGCCCATGGCTTCTTGCCTTTCCACGCTCCCCCTTGTGCAGCTCAGTCCCAAAATCCTTCCCCTGCTCGCCTTGTCCAACTAAGAGCAGCGTGACTTTCCCTCCCCCAATTTGTCCTGCCCAGGGCCATCTGACTGCCCCTTCTTTCCCTTGTCTAGTGCAAGGCCACCTGCCTTTCTCTGTTTCCCCTTGTCCAGCCTCTGGCAGCCTGCCTTCCTCAGCTCCCCATTGTCCAGCCCATGACAACCTGCCTTCCCTGCCTCAACCTGGCCCAGCCTATGACAACATGCCTTTCTCTGCTTCCCCTTGTCTGTCACTGGATGCCTGCCTTTCCTGGTCCAGTCCCCTGGTCCCGCCCAGTCCCGAAGCCCTCGTCCTGCTTCCCTTGTCCAGCCAAGTGTTGCCTGCCTTGCCCTGCTCCCCGTGGTCCAGGAAATGCCTGCCTGCTTTACTCTGGACCCCTTTGTCCAGCCCAGGGACGCCCGTATTCCCTGTTCCAGTTTCTCAAGCTCAGGGCTGCCTTTCTTCCCCTGCTACCACATGGCCAGCACAGAGCCACCTGCCTTACCCCGCTTCCCCTTGTCAGACCATGTCTGTATGTCTTTCCTTGCTAGCTCCTGTCTAGCCTGCTGCCCGTTGCCATCTCCCATGACCACTTGTCCAGCTCAGGGCTGCCTGGTTTTGCCTGCTCCCCTCTGTCCAGCCTGTGGCCACCCACCTTTATTGGTGCCCCTTCGAGGCCAGGGCAACCTGCCTTCTCCTGTTCTTCTTATCTACCCCGTGGCTGCCTGACTTGCCCAGTTTCCCTTGTCCAGTATAGGTCCACCTCCATTCCCCTGCACCGTTTGTCTACCCCGTGGCTGCCTGCCTTATCCTGCTCCCGCTTGCCCAGCCCATCTTCGCCTGTGTTCCTCAGCTCACAAGTGTCCAAGCCATGGCAACCTGGCTTCCCCTGCTCTCCTTGCCCTGCCTGTGGTCTCCTGACTGGTCCCCCTTGTCCATCTTATGGCTGCACGCCTTCCCCTGGACACCCTTGTCCAGCCATTGAACGCCTGCATTCGTTGTCTCCTCCGGGTCAAGCCTGTGGCCCCCTGCCTTCCCCTGCTGTCACTTGTGCGGCGTGTGGCTGCCCGCCTTCTCCTGCTTCCCTTGTGTAGCCAGCGGCTGCCTGCTTTTTCTTGCTCCCCTTTGTCCAGCTCCGTCACGAAGTCCTTCCCCTGCTCCCCTTGTCCAGCCAAGGGACACCAGCCTTCCCCTGCACCCTGTTATCCAGGCCATGGCAACCTGTTTTCCCCTGAACTCCATTGTCCAGCCCGTGGTCGCCTGCTTGCCCTGTTACACTTTGTCAGGCCCAGGGCCACCTGCCTTGCCCTGCTACCACTTGTCCCGCTCAGAGTCGCTTGCTGTCCTCTGCTTCCCCTTGTCAACTTATGACTGCATGTCTTTCCTTGCACCCCCTTGTCCAGCCTGCTGCCAGCTGCCTTCTCCCACTCACACTTGTCCTGCTCAAGGCTGCTGGTCTTTGTCTTCTCCCCTGTGTCCAGACAATGGCTGCCACCCTGTTCCACCTTGTCATCCCTGGGCCCCCTGCCTTCCTCTGCCACACCATGTCCACCCCATGGCCACGCCTAATCAACCTTGTCCAGCCCAGGGCTGCCTTCAGAGTGAAGGCTCTATCTTGTCCTGCCCAAGGCAGCAAAGTGAATTCCGGAGGTCCCTGCCTCGGAGACCTGAAGTCATTTCAGCCATGTGGAACAACCTAGTGCAGTCACATCAAGGCATCCTCTAGCTGACACTAAGTTGTGTGCATTCCGGGAACCAACTGAGTGAACTCAGGAAAAGCCTCCCGAAACACTGCCTTAACGCAACCCTTGCACTGGAAGGAATGCAGGTACCAGTGTGGCTGCTGCCCAAGGCGTTCCAGTGTTAGTGAGCAAGGCTCTCTGAAATTCCACTGCAATGCTCAATGCGTGCAAGTGTGAGAACTGGAAACAAATGAACGTCAAAGCTATTGGCGACATTAAGCCACAAGACAAGAGGAACAGTGCTTTCACGTACAGAGCTGATTGGCACGACGAAACACAGGTTTGCTTAAGCAAGCCAAGTGGATGCATGTGCTTTCGTCTAAAGCGGGTTTCCAAACGCAGTCTCATGGCTGGATGTGGTGCAGTGGGCAATAGAATGAGTTGTCATTCCTAACGCGTTTGCTGATTCTGGGGAAGAAGACATGTTGGGTGGCATCAGGGAACGTGTTTGTCTCCCTTCTAACAAATCTCGTTCAGAATTGGCGGAAATGTCAGTTGGGGAGGTCTCTGTCTCGGAAAACTGAAATCAGTACCGCCATGTGGAAAAAACTAGTGCAGTCAGATCAAGGCATAGCCTTCATCTGCTGGCTGGCAAGTTATGCGCTTTCTGGTCACTACTGAGTGAACCAAGGAGTAGGCCTCCTAAACCATTCACTTAGCACAACCCTTGCATAGCAAGGAATGCAACGCGCTGTGTCCCTGCTGCCCAAAGCATTTCAGTGTTCGTGACCAAGGCTCTCTGAAATTCCACTGCAATGCTCAATGCTTCCAAGTGTGAGAACTGGAAACAAACAGACGTCAAAACTATTGGGGAAATTAAGCTGCACGACAAGAGGAACAGTGCTTTCACGTTCAGATCTGATTGGCGCTACGAAACACAGGTTTGCTTAAGCAAGCGATGTGGAAGCATGTGTTTTCGTCTAAATCGGGTTTCCAAACTCAGTCGCAAGGCTGGATGTGATGCATTCGGCAACAGAATGAGTTGTCATTCTGAATGCGTTTGCTGATACTGGGGAAGAAGACCTGTTGGGTAGCATCAGGGACCGTGTTTGTCTCCCTTCTAACAAATCTCATTCTGAATTGGCAGAAAAGTCCATTGGGGAGGTCTCTGTCTCAGAAAACTGAAATCATTACCGCCAGGTGGAAACATCTGGTGCAGTGAGTTCAGAGCACAGCCTTCATCTGCTGGCAGGCACTTTATGAGCATTCCGGAAATACAGAGACAACCAAGGAATAGGCCCCCCAAAACATTCATGGATTGCAACCCTTGCATAGGAAGGAATGCAAGGAGCTGTGTAGCTGCTGCCTAAAGCGTTTCAGTGTTTGGGACCAACGGTCTCTGAAATTCCACTGCAATGCTCAATGCTTCCAAGTGTGAGAACTGGAAACAAACAGATGTCAAAACTATTGGGGGAAATTAAACTGCACGACAAGAGAAACAGTGCTTTCACGTTCAGATCTGATTGGCGCTACGAAACACAGGTTTGCTTAAGCAAGCGATGTGGAAGCATGTGTTTTCGTCTAAAGCGGGTTTCCAAACTCAGTCGCAAGGCTGGATGTGGTGCATTCGGCAACAGAATGAGTTGTCATTCTGAATGCGTTTGCTGATACTGGGGAAGAAGACATGTTGGGTAGCATCAGGGACCGTGTTTGTCTCCCTTCTAACAAATCTCATTCCGAATTGGCAGAAAAGTCCATTGGGGAGGTCTCTGTCTCAGAAAACTGAAATCATTACCGCCAGGTGGAAAAATCTGGTGCAGTGAGTTCAGAGCATAGCCTGCATCTGCTGGCAGGCACGTTATGAGCATTCCGGAAACTACAGAGTGAACCAAGGAATAGGCCTCCTGAAACATTAACTTATCGCAACCCTTGCAAAGGAAGGAATGCAAGGAGCTGTGTAGCTGCTGCCCAAAGCGTTTTGGTGTCACGAACAGGCCTTTCTGAAATTCCACTGCAATGCCCAATGCTTGCAAGTGTCAGTACTGAACACAAAAAAACCTCGAAGCTACAGGAAATATTCACTCACACGAGAAGAGGAACAGTGCATTCAGGTTCTCTGCTTCCCCCTGGGCCACCAGTGGCCGCCTGCTGCACCTGCTTGCCATTGTCCAGGCGAGTGAAGCCTGCCTTCACCTGCTCCCCGTTGTCAGGCCATTGATGCATGTCTTCCATTCTCCCACATGTCGAGCCCATGTCCAACAGCCCACCTGACCCCAACCTGTGGCCACCTGATTCTCCTATTGCCCCTTGTGCAGCTCAGGGCCATCGGCCTTCCCCTGCTCCCCTTTGTCCAACCTGCGGCCACCAGGTTTCTACTGCACCCCCTTGTTGAACCCATTGCCTCCTGATTTCCCCCGCCCCCCTCTTGTCCAACCTGTGCCTCCTGCTTTCCCCTGATTCTCGTTGATCTGCCCATAGCAACCTGCCTACACCTGCTTCCACATCTGAGGCCGGAACGGCCTGCCTTTCCCTGCTCATCCGAAGCCAAACTGTGCCTGCCTTCCTTCCAATGTGCACTCTCATTGTCCAGCCAGAGGCCGCATGCCTCCTCCAGCTACCCCTTCTCAGCTAGTGGCTGCCTGCCTTCCCGGCTCCCCCTTGCCCACCCAGTGGCTGGATGCCTTCCAATGGACCAGCTCGTTCAGTTCATGGCCACTTGCCTTCCCCTCTGGTACCTGGGCCATCCAGTGGCTGCCTGACCCCCTTGTCCGGCCCAGGGCTGCGTGCCTTCCACTGCTTCCTCATGTCCAGCCAAGAACTTCCTGCGTTCCCCTGTCCCCATTGTCAGGCCACGGATGCCAGCCTTCCCTTGCTCCCACTTGTGAGTCCCTTGGCCTACTGCATTCCCTTGCTCCCATTAGTACACCTTTGGCTACCTGCCGACCCTTGTTTCCCTTTTCCACACTGTGTCAGCCTGCCTTGCCCTGCTCCCCCTTGTTGTCCCCTTGGCTTCCTGAATTCCACTGCTCCTCATCATTCACCCCAGGGCCATCTGGCTCCCACTTGTCCATCCCAGGGCCGCCTACCTTCTCGAGCGCCGCCTTGTCTATCCTGTTGCTGAGTGTCTTCCCTTCCTGCCCTTCGTCCCGTCCATGGTACCCTGCCATTCCCTGCTCCCTCTTTGCAAGCCCATAGCCCACTGCCTTCCCCTGTTCGCCCTTCTCCTGCCCTTTGGCCACTTGCCTTTCCCTTATGCCATTGGTCCAGCCAATGATCGCTTGCATTCACTGGCACACCCTTTCCTAGCGCTGCGCTATCTGCCTTCCCCTCTTCGCCCTCCTGCTGCCCACGGCCATGTGGATTCCTCTGTTCCCCTTGTCCAGCCCTTGGCTACCTGCGTTCCTTTTCTCCCCGATAACCAGCCCAGGGCTTCCTGCTTCCCCTGCTACCACTTGTAGAGCCCATGGCCACCTGTCTTCCCCTGTACCCCCTTGTCAAGCTTGTGGCAGCCTGCCGTTGCGTGCTGCTTGTTGTCCATGTCCATGGATGATGGCCTCTCCCTGCTCCCCCTTGTCCATTCCATGGATGCCTGCTGTCCCCTGGAACGCCTTCTCCAGCCCGTGGCTGCCTACTTCTCCTGTTACAGTTGGTCAATCCATGATCCACCTGCCTTTCCTTGTTACCACTCTTCCCCCTGTGACCGCCTGCTTTCCCTTCCTCTCTTTGTCCAGCCCATGGATGCCTATCTTTCCCTGCTTCCACTTGTACAGTTTGTGGCCACCTGTCCTCCCCTGGCCCGCCATCTCCAGACAGTGACACCCAGCATTCCCTGCTACCCCTTGTCCAGCCCGTGGCCACCACCATTCCTTGGCTCTTCCTGGACCAGTCCTTGGCCACCTGCCTACCCACGATCCCACATGTCCAACTCAGGTGAGCCTCAATTCCCCTGCTCACCCTTATCAACCCCCGTGGCTAACGGCCTGCCTTCCACTGTGCACCACTGTCCAGCCAGAGGCTGCCTGCCTCCTCCAGCGACCCTTTCTCAGGTACTGGCCACCTGCCTTTCCCTTCTCCTCCTTGTCCACACAGTGGCTGCCTGCCTTTCCCTGCTTCCATTTATCCAGCCAAGAGCTGCCTGCCTTCCCCTGTTTCCCCTCATCAGGCCATGGATCCCGACCTTCCCTTGCTCCCACCTTCCTTTGTGGCCACCTGCTTTCCCCCTGCTTCCAGTTCTCGAACCAGGGGCATCTGCCTACCGCAGCTTCCCTTTGTCCACCCTGTGGTCGCTTGAATTCCCCTTGTCCATCCCAGGGATACCTGCCTTTGCCTGTTTCCCTTGTCCAGCCTGTGGCCGCCTTCCTTCCTAAGCTCCCCATTGTCCAGCCCGTGGCCCACATGCCTTCCCTGCTCTCCATTGTCCGCCCAAATTCCCCTACACCCCCTTCCAGCCCAGGGCCGCCTGCCCTTTCCAATTCCCCTTGTCCACCCCATGACGGCCTAGTATTCCCTGTCCGCTCTTGTCTAAGCCCATGGCAGCCACCCTTTCTTGACTCTTCCTTGTCCAGCCCTTGGCCACCAGGCTACCCCTGTTCCCACATGTCCAACTCAGGTCAGCCTCAATTCGCCTGCTCACCATTGTCCAACCCGTGGCCCCCAGCCTTCTCATGCATACTTTTGTCCAGCCTGACGCCCCGTGTCTCTCCTTGCTACCCCTTTCTTTGGCAGACGGTGGCCGCATGCCCTCTCTTGCACGACCTGTCTGATCCCTGGTCACCTGCCTTCCCCTGTGCACTGTTCTGCAGTCGGAGTTTGCCTGCATCCTCGTGCTCTCCCTTTGTCAACCCATGACCACCTGCCTTCCCCTGCACCCCCTTGTCCAGCCCTTTGCCAGCGGCCTTCCCCTGCTGGCCCTCGTCAAGCCTGTGGTGGTCTGCCATCCATTGCTTTCTTTTCGTTAGCCCAGGGTCACATTCCTCCCCGTGTTCCCCATGTCCAGCCCATGCCTGCCTGCCTTCCCTTGGTACCCCTTCCATCGGCCAAGGTTTCCTGCCTTCCCCTGTTCCCTGTCGTCCACCCCATGGCTGGCTGCCTTCCTCTGGACACCTTTTCCAGCCTGTGGCCACCACCCTTTTCCTGCACCGTCTGCTGCAGCACGTGGCTGCCTGCTTCGCCTGAAACTTCGCTTTCTGACCCAAGGACACTCACTTTCCCCTGTTCAACTGGTCCACCCACTCGCCAGCTTCCTTCCACGTGTTCTCCCGGTGAAGCACCTTGCTGTCTACCTTCTGCTCTTCCCCCTGGGCCACTAGTGGCCTCCTGTTACCCATTTTCGCTCTTGTCCAGGCGAGTGCCGCCTACCTTCACCTGCTCCCCCTTGTTAGGCCATTGATGCATGTCTTCCATTCTCCCACATGTTGAGCCCATGTCCACCGGCCCTCCTGACCCCCGTCATCCAGCCTGTGGCCACCTGATTCTCCTTTTGCCCCTTGTGCAGCTCAGGGCCATCTGCCGTCCCCTGCTCCCCTTTGTCCAACCTGCGGCCACCAGGTTGCTACTGCACCCCTTGTTGAACCCATTGCCACCTGATTACCCCCGCCCACCCTTGTCCAACCTGTGCCTCCTGCTTTCCGCCGATTCTCGTTGATCTGCCCATGGCAACCTGCCTACACGTACTTCCAAATCTGAGGCCGGAACGGCCTGCCTTCCCCTGCTCACCCGAAGCCACACTCTGGCTGCCTCCTTCCAGTGTGCTCTCCCATTGTCCAGCCAGAGGCCACATGGCTTCTCCAGCTACCCCTTTACACCTAGTGGCTACCTGACTTCCCGGCACCCCCTTGCGCACCCAGTGGCTGGCTGCCATCCTAATGACCACCTGGTTGAGCTCATAGCCACTTGCCTTCTCCTCTGGTCCCTGGTCCGTCCAGTGGCTGCTTGACTTCCTCAGCACCCTCTTGTCCAACCCAGGGCATTCTGCACTCCCCTGAACTCCCTTGTGCAGCACATGACCGCCTGCATTTCCCCGGGTACCACTTGTTTTGGCAACGCGAGCCTACCTTCCTCTGCTCCCTGATTCTTCATGCTATGGCTGACTGCCTTCCCCTGGACGGCCTTGTCCTCTCCGTATCTGCCTGCATTGCCCTGCTCTCCTTGCCCAGCCTGGAGCCAGCTGACATCTGCAGATGCCCGTTGTCCACCACAATCCTGCGTGGTTTCTCCTGGACCCCTTGTCCCGCCATTGGATCCCTGAACTCCCCAACTCCCCTGAATCTAGCCAGTGTCCACATTCCATCCCTGCTGTCACTTGTGAAGTCCATAGCTTTCTGCTTTGCCCCGCTCCCCCTTGTGCAGCTCGGTCCCAAAATCCTTCCCCTGCTCGCCTTGTCCAACTAAGAGGAGCATGACGTTCCCTCCCCGAATTTGTCCTGCCCAGGGCCATCTGACTTCCCCTGCTCTCCCTTGTCCAGCGCAGGGCCACCTGCCTTTCCCTGTTTCCCATTGTCCAGCCACTGGCAGCCCGCCTTCCTCAGCTCCCCATTGTCCAGCCCATGACCACCTGCCTTCCCCTGCCTCCCCTGGCCCAGCCCTTGACAACATGCCTTTCCCCGCTTCCCGTTTTCTGTCAGTGGATGCCTGCCTTTCGTGGCGTCCCCTGGCCCCGCCCAGTCCCAAAACCCTCCTCCTGCTCCTCTTGTCCAGCCAAGTGTTGCCTGCCTTGCTCTGCTCCCCGTTGTCCATGAAATGCCCGCCTGCTTTACTCTGGACCCCCTTGTCCAACCCATGGCCGCCCGTTCTCCCTGTTCCACTTTCTCAAGCTCAGGGCTGCCTTCCTTCCCCTGCTACCACATGTCCAGCACAGAGCCACCTGCCGTCCTCTGCTTCCCCTTGTTAGGCCATGTCAGTATGTCTTTCCTTGCTAGCTCTTGTCCAGCCTGCTGCCCGCTGCCATCTCCCGTGCCCACTTGTCCAGCTCAGGGCTGCCTGGTTTTGCCTGCTCCCCTCTGTCCAGCCTGTGGCCACCTACCTTAATTGGTGCCCCTTCGAGGCCAGGGCCACCTGCCTATTCCTGTTCTCCTTACCTACACTGTGGCTGCCTGACTTGCCCAGTTCCCCTTGTCCAGTATAGGTCCACCTCCATTCCCCTGCTCCGTTTTGTCTACCCCGTGGCTGCCTGCCTTATCCTGCTCCCACTTGCCCAGCTCATCTTCGCCTGCGTTCCTCAGCTCACAAGTGTCCAAGCCATGGCAGCCTGGCTTCCCCTGCTCTCCTTGCCCTGCCTGTGGCCTCCTGACTGGACCCCTTGTCCACCTTATGGCTGCACGCCTTCCCCTGGACACCCTTGTCCAGCCATTGAACGCCTGCATTCGTTGTCTCCTCCGGGCCAAGCCTGTGGCCCCCTGCCTTCCCCTGCTGTCACTTGTGCGGCGTGTGGCTGCCCGCCTTCCCCTGCTTCCCTTGTGTAGCCAGCGGCTGCCTGCTTTTTCTTGCTCCCCTTTGTCCAGCTCCGTCACGAAGTCCTTCCCCTGCTCCCCTTGTCCAGCCAAGGGACACCAGCCTTCCCCTGCACCCTGTTATCCAGGCCATGGCAACCTGTTTTCCCCTGAACTCCATTGTCCAGCCCGTGGTCGCCTGCTTGCCCTGTTACACTTTGTCAGGCCCAGGGCCACCTGCCTTGCCCTGCTACCACTTGTCCCGCTCAGAGTCGCTTGCTGTCCTCTGCTTCCCCTTGTCAACTTATGACTGCATGTCTTTCCTTGCACCCCCTTGTCCAGCCTGCTGCCAGCTGCCTTCTCCCACTCACACTTGTCCTGCTCAAGGCTGCTGGTCTTTGTCTTCTCCCCTGTGTCCAGACAATGGCTGCCACCCTGTTCCACCTTGTCATCCCTGGGCCCCCTGCCTTCCTCTGCCACACCATGTCCACCCCATGGCCACGCCTAATCAACCTTGTCCAGCCCAGGGCTGCCTTCAGAGTGAAGGCTCTATCTTGTCCTGCCCAAGGCAGCAAAGTGAATTCCGGAGGTCCCTGCCTCGGAGACCTGAAGTCATTTCAGCCATGTGGAACAACCTAGTGCAGTCACATCAAGGCATCCTCTAGCTGACACTAAGTTGTGTGCATTCCGGGAACCAACTGAGTGAACTCAGGAAAAGCCTCCCGAAACACTGCCTTAACGCAACCCTTGCACTGGAAGGAATGCAGGTACCAGTGTGGCTGCTGCCCAAGGCGTTCCAGTGTTAGTGAGCAAGGCTCTCTGAAATTCCACTGCAATGCTCAATGCGTGCAAGTGTGAGAACTGGAAACAAATGAACGTCAAAGCTATTGGCGACATTAAGCCACAAGACAAGAGGAACAGTGCTTTCACGTACAGAGCTGATTGGCACGACGAAACACAGGTTTGCTTAAGCAAGCCAAGTGGATGCATGTGCTTTCGTCTAAAGCGGGTTTCCAAACGCAGTCTCATGGCTGGATGTGGTGCAGTGGGCAATAGAATGAGTTGTCATTCCTAACGCGTTTGCTGATTCTGGGGAAGAAGACATGTTGGGTGGCATCAGGGAACGTGTTTGTCTCCCTTCTAACAAATCTCGTTCAGAATTGGCGGAAATGTCAGTTGGGGAGGTCTCTGTCTCGGAAAACTGAAATCAGTACCGCCATGTGGAAAAAACTAGTGCAGTCAGATCAAGGCATAGCCTTCATCTGCTGGCTGGCAAGTTATGCGCTTTCTGGTCACTACTGAGTGAACCAAGGAGTAGGCCTCCTAAACCATTCACTTAGCACAACCCTTGCATAGCAAGGAATGCAACGCGCTGTGTCCCTGCTGCCCAAAGCATTTCAGTGTTCGTGACCAAGGCTCTCTGAAATTCCACTGCAATGCTCAATGCTTCCAAGTGTGAGAACTGGAAACAAACGGACGTCAAAACTATTGGGGAAATTAAGCTGCACGACAAGAGGAACAGTGCTTTCACGTTCAGATCTGATTGGCGCTACGAAACACAGGTTTGCTTAAGCAAGCGATGTGGAAGCATGTGTTTTCGTCTAAATCGGGTTTCCAAACTCAGTCGCAAGGCTGGATGTGATGCATTCGGCAACAGAATGAGTTGTCATTCTGAATGCGTTTGCTGATACTGGGGAAGAAGACCTGTTGGGTGGCATCAGGGACCGTGTTTGTCTCCCTTCTAACAAATCTCATTCTGAATTGGCAGAAAAGTCCATTGGGGAGGTCTCTGTCTCAGAAAACTGAAATCATTACCGCCAGGTGGAAACATCTGGTGCAGTGAGTTTAGAGCACAGCCTTCATCTGCTGGCAGGCACTTTATGAGCATTCCGGAAATACAGAGACAACCAAGGAATAGGCCCCCCAAAACATTCATGGATCGCAACCCTTGCATAGGAAGGAATGCAAGGAGCTGTGTAGCTGCTGCCTAAAGCGTTTCAGTGTTTGGGACCAACGCTCTCTGAAATTCCACTGCAATGCTCAATGCTTCCAAGTGTGAGAACTGGAAACAAACAGATGTCAAAACTATTGGGGAAATTAAGCTGCACGACAAGAGAAACAGTGCTTTCACGTTCAGATCTGATTGGCGCTACGAAACACAGGTTTGCTTAAGCAAGCGATGTGGAAGCATGTGTTTTCGTCTAAAGTGGGTTTCCAAACTCAGTCGCAAGGCTGGATGTGGTGCATTCGGCAACAGAATGAGTTGTCATTCTGAATGCGTTTGCTGATACTGGGGAAGAAGACATGTTGGGTAGCATCAGGGACCGTGTTTGTCTCCCTTCTAACAAATCTCATTCCGAATTGGCAGAAAAGTCCATTGGGGAGGTCTCTGTCTCAGAAAACTGAAATCATTACCGCCAGGTGGAAAAATCTGGTGCAGTGAGTTCAGAGCATAGCCTGCATCTGCTGGCAGGCACGTTATGAGCATTCCGGAAACTACAGAGTGAACCAAGGAATAGGCCTCCTGAAACATTAACTTATCGCAACCCTTGCAAAGGAAGGAATGCAAGGAGCTGTGTAGCTGCTGCCCAAAGCGTTTCGGTGTCACGAACAGGCCTTTCTGAAATTCCACTGCAATGCCCAATGCTTGCAAGTGTCAGTACTGAACACAAAAAACCTCGAAGCTACAGGAAATATTCACTCACACGAGAAGAGGAACAGTGCATTCAGGTTCTCTGCTTCCCCTGGGCCACCAGTGGCCGCCTGCTGCACCTGCTTGCCATTGTCCAGGCGAGTGAAGCCTGCCTTCACCTGCTCCCCGTTGTCAGGCCATTGATGCATGTCTTCCATTCTCCCACATGTCGAGCCCATGTCCAACAGCCCACCTGACCCCAACCTGTGGCCACCTGATTCTCCTATTGCCCCTTGTGCAGCTCAGGGCCATCGGCCTTCCCCTGCTCCCCTTTGTCCAACCTGCGGCCACCAGGTTTCTACTGCACCCCCTTGTTGAACCCATTGCCTCCTGATTTCCCCCGCCCCTCTTGTCCAACCTGTGCCTCCTGCTTTCCCCTGATTCTCGTTGATCTGCCCATAGCAACCTGCCTACACCTGCTTCCACATCTGAGGCCGGAACGGCCTGCCTTTCCCTGCTCATCCGAAGCCAAACTGTGCCTGCCTTCCTTCCAATGTGCACTCTCATTGTCCAGCCAGAGGCCGCATGCCTCCTCCAGCTACCCCTTCTCAGCTAGTGGCTGCCTGCCTTCCCGGCTCCCCCTTGCCCACCCAGTGGCTGGATGCCTTCCAATGGACCAGCTCGTTCAGTTCATGGCCACTTGCCTTCCCCTCTGGTACCTGGGCCATCCAGTGGCTGCCTGACCCCCTTGTCCAGCCCAGGGCTGCGTGCCTTCCACTGCTTCCTCATGTCCAGCCAAGAACTTCCTGCGTTCCCCTGTCCCCATTGTCAGGCCACGGATGCCAGCCTTCCCTTGCTCCCACTTGTGAGTCCCTTGGCCTACTGCATTCCCTTGCTCCCATTAGTACACCTTTGGCTACCTGCCGACCCTTGTTTCCCTTTTCCACACTGTGTCAGCCTGCCTTGCCCTGCTCCCCCTTGTTGTCCCCTTGGCTTCCTGAATTCCACTGCTCCTCATCATTCACCCCAGGGCCATCTGGCTCCCACTTGTCCATCCCAGGGCCGCCTACCTTCTCGAGCGCCGCCTTGTCTATCCTGTTGCTGAGTGTCTTCCCTTCCTGCCCTTCGTCCCGTCCATGGTACCCTGCCATTCCCTGCTCCCTCTTTGCAAGCCCATAGCCCACTGCCTTCCCCTGTTCGCCCTTCTCCTGCCCTTTGGCCACTTGCCTTTCCCTTATGCCATTGGTCCAGCCAATGATCGCTTGCATTCACTGGCACACCCTTTCCTAGCGCTGCGCTATCTGCCTTCCCCTCTTCGCCCTCCTGCTGCCCACGGCCATGTGGATTCCTCTGTTCCCCTTGTCCAGCCCTTGGCTACCTGCGTTCCTTTTCTCCCCGATAACCAGCCCAGGGCTTCCTGCTTCCCCTGCTACCACTTGTAGAGCCCATGGCCACCTGTCTTCCCCTGTACCCCCTTGTCAAGCTTGTGGCAGCCTGCCGTTGCGTGCTGCTTGTTGTCCATGTCCATGGATGATGGCCTCTCCCTGCTCCCCCTTGTCCATTCCATGGATGCCTGCTGTCCCCTGGAACGCCTTCTCCAGCCCGTGGCTGCCTACTTCTCCTGTTACAGTTGGTCAATCCATGATCCACCTGCCTTTCCTTGTTACCACTCTTCCACTGTGACCGCCTGCTTTCCCTTCCTCTCTTTGTCCAGCCCATGGATGCCTATCTTTCCCTGCTTCCACTTGTACAGTTTGTGGCCACCTGTCCTCCCCTGGCCCGCCATCTCCAGACAGTGACACCCAGCATTCCCTGCTACCCCTTGTCCAGCCCGTGGCCACCACCATTCCTTGGCTCTTCCTGGACCAGTCCTTGGCCACCTGCCTACCCACGATCCCACATGTCCAACTCAGGTGAGCCTCAATTCCCCTGCTCACCCTTATCAACCCCCGTGGCTAACGGCCTGCCTTCCACTGTGCACCACTGTCCAGCCAGAGGCTGCCTGCCTCCTCAAGCGACCCTTTCTCAGGTACTGGCCACCTGCCTTTCCCTTCTCCTCCTTGTCCACACAGTGGCTGCCTGCCTTTCCCTGCTTCCATTTATCCAGCCAAGAGCTGCCTGCCTTCCCCTGTTCCCCCTCATCAGGCCATGGATCCCGACCTTCCCTTGCTCCCACCTTCCTTTGTGGCCACCTGCTTTCCCCCTGCTTCCAGTTCTCGAACCAGGGGCATCTGCCTACCGCAGCTTCCCTTTGTCCACCCTGTGGTCGCTTGAATTCCCCTTGTCCATCCCAGGGATACCTGCCTTTGCCTGTTTCCCTTGTCCAGCCTGTGGCCGCCTTCCTTCCTAAGCTCCCCATTGTCCAGCCCGTGGCCCACATGCCTTCCCTGCTCTCCATTGTCCGCCCAAATTCCCCTACACCCCTTCCAGCCCAGGGCCGCCTGCCCTTTCCAATTCCCCTGGTCCACCCCATGACGGCCTAGTATTCCCTATCCGCTCTTGTCTAAGCCCATGGCAGCCACCCTTTCTTGACTCTTCCTTGTCCAGCCCTTGGCCACCAGGCTACCCCTGTTCCCACATGTCCAACTCAGGTCAGCCTCAATTCGCCTGCTCACCATTGTCCAACCCGTGGCCCCCAGCCTTCTCATGCATACTTTTGTCCAGCCTGACGCCCCGTGTCTCTCCTTGCTACCCCTTTCTTTGGCAGACGGTGGCCGCATGCCCTCTCTTGCACGACCTGTCTGATCCCTGGTCACCTGCCTTCCCCTGTGCACTGTTCTGCAGTCGGAGTTTGCCTGCATCCTCGTGCTCTCCCTTTGTCAACCCATGACCACCTGCCTTCCCCTGCACCTCCTTGTCCAGCCCTTTGCCAGCGGCCTTCCCCTGCTGGCCCTCGTCAAGCCTGTGGTGGTCTGCCATCCATTGCTTTCTTTTCGTTAGCCCAGGGTCACATTCCTCCCCGTGTTCCCCCATGTCCAGCCCATGCCTGCCTGCCTTCCCTTGGTACCCCTTCCATCGGCCAAGGTTTCCTGCCTTCCCCTGTTCCCTGTCGTCCACCCCATGGCTGGCTGCCTTCCTCTGGACACCTTTTCCAGCCTGTGGCCACCACCCTTTTCCTGCACCGTCTGCTGCAGCACGTGGCTGCCTGCTTCGCCTGAAACTCGCTTTCTGACCCAAGGACACTCACTTTCCCCTGTTCAACTGGTCCACCCACTCGCCAGCTTCCTTCCACGTGTTCTCCCGGTGAAGCACCTTGCTGTCTACCTTCTGCTCTTCCCCCTGGGCCACTAGTGGCCTCCTGTTACCCATTTTCGCTCTTGTCCAGGCGAGTGCCGCCTACCTTCACCTGCTCCCCCTTGTTAGGCCATTGATGCATGTCTTCCATTCTCCCACATGTTGAGCCCATGTCCACCGGCCCTCCTGACCCCCGTCATCCAGCCTGTGGCCACCTGATTCTCCTTTTGCCCCTTGTGCAGCTCAGGGCCATCTGCCGTCCCCTGCTCCCCTTTGTCCAACCTGCGGCCACCAGGTTGCTACTGCACCCCCTTGTTGAACCCATTGCCACCTGATTACCCCCGCCCACCCTTGTCCAACCTGTGCCTCCTGCTTTCCGCCGATTCTCGTTGATCTGCCCATGGCAACCTGCCTACACGTACTTCCAAATCTGAGGCCGGAACGGCCTGCCTTCCCCTGCTCACCCGAAGCCACACTCTGGCTGCCTCCTTCCAGTGTGCTCTCCCATTGTCCAGCCAGAGGCCACATGGCTTCTCCAGCTACCCCTTTACACCTAGTGGCTACCTGACTTCCCGGCACCCCCTTGCGCACCCAGTGGCTGGCTGCCATCCTAATGACCACCTGGTTGAGCTCATAGCCACTTGCCTTCTCCTCTGGTCCCTGGTCCGTCCAGTGGCTGCTTGACTTCCTCAGCACCCTCTTGTCCAACCCAGGGCATTCTGCACTCCCCTGAACTCCCTTGTGCAGCACATGACCGCCTGCATTTCCCCGGGTACCACTTGTTTTGGCAACGCGAGCCTACCTTCCTCTGCTCCCTGATTCTTCATGCTATGGCTGACTGCCTTCCCCTGGACGGCCTTGTCCTCTCCGTATCTGCCTGCATTGCCCTGCTCTCCTTGCCCAGCCTGGAGCCAGCTGACATCTGCAGATGCCCGTTGTCCACCACAATCCTGCGTGGTTTCTCCTGGACCCCTTGTCCCGCCATTGGATCCCTGAACTCCCCAACTCCCCTGAATCTAGCCAGTGTCCACATTCCATCCCTGCTGTCACTTGTGAAGTCCATAGCTTTCTGCTTTGCCCCGCTCCCCCTTGTGCAGCTCAGTCCCAAAATCCTTCCCCTGCTCGCCTTGTCCAACTAAGAGCAGCGTGACTTTCCCTCCCCCAATTTGTCCTGCCCAGGGCCATCTGACTTCCCCTGCTCTCCCTTGTCCAGCGCAGGGCCACCTGCCTTTCCCTGTTTCCCATTGTCCAGCCACTGGCAGCCCGCCTTCCTCAGCTCCCCATTGTCCAGCCCATGACCACCTGCCTTCCCCTGCCTCCCCTGGCCCAGCCCTTGACAACATGCCTTTCCCCGCTTCCCGTTTTCTGTCAGTGGATGCCTGCCTTTCGTGGCGTCCCCTGGCCCCGCCCAGTCCCAAAACCCTCCTCCTGCTCCTCTTGTCCAGCCAAGTGTTGCCTGCCTTGCTCTGCTCCCCGTTGTCCATGAAATGCCCGCCTGCTTTACTCTGGACCCCCTTGTCCAACCCATGGCCGCCCGTTCTCCCTGTTCCACTTTCTCAAGCTCAGGGCTGCCTTCCTTCCCCTGCTACCACATGTCCAGCACAGAGCCACCTGCCGTCCTCTGCTTCCCCTTGTTAGGCCATGTCAGTATGTCTTTCCTTGCTAGCTCTTGTCCAGCCTGCTGCCCGCTGCCATCTCCCGTGCCCACTTGTCCAGCTCAGGGCTGCCTGGTTTTGCCTGCTCCCCTCTGTCCAGCCTGTGGCCACCTACCTTAATTGGTGCCCCTTCGAGGCCAGGGCCACCTGCCTATTCCTGTTCTCCTTACCTACACTGTGGCTGCCTGACTTGCCCAGTTCCCCTTGTCCAGTATAGGTCCACCTCCATTCCCCTGCTCCGTTTTGTCTACCCCGTGGCTGCCTGCCTTATCCTGCTCCCCGCTTGCCCAGCCCATCTTCGCCTGTGTTCCTCAGCTCACAAGTGTCCAAGCCATGGCAACCTGGCTTCCCCTGCTCTCCTTGCCCTGCCTGTGGTCTCCTGACTGGTCCCCCTTGTCCACCTTATGGCTGCACGCCTTCCCCTGGACACCCTTGTCCAGCCATTGAACGCCTGCATTCGTTGTCTCCTCCGGGCCAAGCCTGTGGCCCCCTGCCTTCCCCTGCTGTCACTTGTGCGGCGTGTGGCTGCCCGCCTTCTCCTGCTTCCCTTGTGTAGCCAGCGGCTGCCTGCTTTTTCTTGCTCCCCTTTGTCCAGCTCCGTCACGAAGTCCTTCCCCTGCTCCCCTTGTCCAGCCAAGGGACACCAGCCTTCCCCTGCACCCTGTTATCCAGGCCATGGCAACCTGTTTTCCCCTGAACTCCATTGTCCAGCCCGTGGTCGCCTGCTTGCCCTGTTACACTTTGTCAGGCCCAGGGCCACCTGCCTTGCCCTGCTACCACTTGTCCCGCTCAGAGTCGCTTGCTGTCCTCTGCTTCCCCTTGTCAACTTATGACTGCATGTCTTTCCTTGCACCCCCTTGTCCAGCCTGCTGCCAGCTGCCTTCTCCCACTCACACTTGTCCTGCTCAAGGCTGCTGGTCTTTGTCTTCTCCCCTGTGTCCAGACAATGGCTGCCACCCTGTTCCACCTTGTCATCCCTGGGCCCCCTGCCTTCCTCTGCCACACCATGTCCACCCCATGGCCACGCCTAATCAACCTTGTCCAGCCCAGGGCTGCCTTCAGAGTGAAGGCTCTATCTTGTCCTGCCCAAGGCAGCAAAGTGAATTCCGGAGGTCCCTGCCTCGGAGACCTGAAGTCATTTCAGCCATGTGGAACAACCTAGTGCAGTCACATCAAGGCATCCTCTAGCTGACACTAAGTTGTGTGCATTCCGGGAACCAACTGAGTGAACTCAGGAAAAGCCTCCCGAAACACTGCCTTAACGCAACCCTTGCACTGGAAGGAATGCAGGTACCAGTGTGGCTGCTGCCCAAGGCGTTCCAGTGTTAGTGAGCAAGGCTCTCTGAAATTCCACTGCAATGCTCAATGCGTGCAAGTGTGAGAACTGGAAACAAATGAACGTCAAAGCTATTGGCGACATTAAGCCACAAGACAAGAGGAACAGTGCTTTCACGTACAGAGCTGATTGGCACGACGAAACACAGGTTTGCTTAAGCAAGCCAAGTGGATGCATGTGCTTTCGTCTAAAGCGGGTTTCCAAACGCAGTCTCATGGCTGGATGTGGTGCAGTGGGCAATAGAATGAGTTGTCATTCCTAACGCGTTTGCTGATTCTGGGGAAGAAGACATGTTGGGTGGCATCAGGGAACGTGTTTGTCTCCCTTCTAACAAATCTCGTTCAGAATTGGCGGAAATGTCAGTTGGGGAGGTCTCTGTCTCGGAAAACTGAAATCAGTACCGCCATGTGGAAAAAACTAGTGCAGTCAGATCAAGGCATAGCCTTCATCCGCTGGCTGGCAAGTTATGCGCATTCTGGTCACTACTGAGTGAACCAAGGAGTAGGCCTCCTAAACCATTCACTTAGCACAACCCTTGCATAGCAAGGAATGCAACGCGCTGTGTCCCTGCTGCCCAAAGCATTTCAGTGTTCGTGACCAAGGCTCTCTGAAATTCCACTGCAATGCTCAATGCTTCCAAGTGTGAGAACTGGAAACAAACGGACGTCAAAACTATTGGGGAAATTAAGCTGCACGACAAGAGGAACAGTGCTTTCACGTTCAGATCTGATTGGCGCTACGAAACACAGGTTTGCTTAAGCAAGCGATGTGGAAGCATGTGTTTTCGTCTAAATCGGGTTTCCAAACTCAGTCGCAAGGCTGGATGTGATGCATTCGGCAACAGAATGAGTTGTCATTCTGAATGCGTTTGCTGATACTGGGGAAGAAGACCTGTTGGGTAGCATCAGGGACCGTGTTTGTCTCCCTTCTAACAAATCTCATTCTGAATTGGCAGAAAAGTCCATTGGGGAGGTCTCTGTCTCAGAAAACTGAAATCATTACCGCCAGGTGGAAACATCTGGTGCAGTGAGTTCAGAGCACAGCCTTCATCTGCTGGCAGGCACTTTATGAGCATTCCGGAAATACAGAGACAACCAAGGAATAGGCCCCCCAAAACATTCATGGATCGCAACCCTTGCATAGGAAGGAATGCAAGGAGCTGTGTAGCTGCTGCCTAAAGCGTTTCAGTGTTTGGGACCAACGCTCTCTGAAATTCCACTGCAATGCTCAATGCTTCCAAGTGTGAGAACTGGAAACAAACAGATGTCAAAACTATTGGGGGAAATTAAGCTGCACGACAAGAGAAACAGTGCTTTCACGTTCAGATCTGATTGGCGCTACGAAACACAGGTTTGCTTAAGCAAGCGATGTGGAAGCATGTGTTTTCGTCTAAAGCGGGTTTCCAAACTCAGTCGCAAGGCTGGATGTGGTGCATTCGGCAACAGAATGAGTTGTCATTCTGAATGCGTTTGCTGATACTGGGGAAGAAGACATGTTGGGTAGCATCAGGGACCGTGTTTGTCTCCCTTCTAACAAATCTCCAGTGTTAGTGACCAAAGCTCTCTGAAATTCCACTGCAATGCTCAATGCGTGCAAGTGTGAGAACTGGAAACAAATGAACGTCAAAGCTATTGGCGACATTAAGCCACAAGACAAGAGGAACAGTGCTTTCACGTACAGAGCTGATTGGCACGACGAAACACAGGTTTGCTTAAGCAAGCCAAGTGCATGCATGTGCTTTCGCCTAAAGCGGGTTTCCAAACGCAGTCTCATAGGTGGATGTGGTGCAGTGGGCAATAGAATGAGTTGTCATTCCTAACGCGTTTGCTGATTCTGGGGAAGAACACCGGTTGGGTGGCATCCAGGGAACGTGTTTGTCTCCTTCTAACAAATCTCGTTCAGAATTGGCGGAAATGTCAGTTGGGGAGGTCTCTGTCTCGGAAAACTGAAATCAGTACCGCCATGTGGAAAAAACTAGTGCAGTCAGATCAAGGCATAGCCTTCATCCGCTGGCTGGCAAGTTATGCGCATTCTGGTCACTACTGAGTGAACCAAGGAGTAGGCCTCCTAAACCATTCACTTAGCACAACCCTTGCATAGCAAGGAATGCAACGCGCTGTGTCCCTGCTGCCCAAAGCATTTCAGTGTTCGTGACCAAGGCTCTCTGAAATTCCACTGCAATGCTCAATGCTTCCAAGTGTGAGAACTGGAAACAAACGGACGTCAAAACTATTGGGGAAATTAAGCTGCACGACAAGAGGAACAGTGCTTTCACGTTCAGATCTGATTGGCGCTACGAAACACAGGTTTGCTTAAGCAAGCGATGTGGAAGCATGTGTTTTCGTCTAAATCGGGTTTCCAAACTCAGTCGCAAGGCTGGATGTGATGCATTCGGCAACAGAATGAGTTGTCATTCTGAATGCGTTTGCTGATACTGGGGAAGAAGACCTGTTGGGTGGCATCAGGGACCGTGTTTGTCTCCCTTCTAACAAATCTCATTCTGAATTGGCAGAAAAGTCCATTGGGGAGGTCTCTGTCTCAGAAAACTGAAATCATTACCGCCAGGTGGAAAAATCTGGTGCAGTGAGTTCAGAGCACAGCCTTCATCTGCTGGCAGGCACTTTATGAGCATTCCGGAAATACAGAGACAACCAAGGAATAGGCCCCCCAAAACATTCATGGATCGCAACCCTTGCATAGGAAGGAATGCAAGCAGCTGTGTAGCTGCTGCCTAAAGCGTTTCAGTGTTTGGGACCAACGCTCTCTGAAATTCCACTGCAATGCTCAATGCTTCCAAGTGTGAGAACTGGAAACAAACAGATGTCAAAACTATTGGGGGAAATTAAGCTGCACGACAAGAGAAACAGTGCTTTCACGTTCAGATCTGATTGGCGCTACGAAACACAGGTTTGCTTAAGCAAGCGATGTGGAAGCATGTGTTTTCGTCTAAAGCGGGTTTCCAAACTCAGTCGCAAGGCTGGATGTGGTGCATTCGGCAACAGAATGAGTTGTCATTCTGAATGCGTTTGCTGATACTGGGGAAGAAGACATGTTGGGTAGCATCAGGGACCGTGTTTGTCTCCCTTCTAACAAATCTCATTCCGAATTGGCAGAAAAGTCCATTGGAGAGGTCTCTGTCTCAGAAAACTGAAATCATTACCGCCAGGTGGAAAAATCTGGTGCAGTGAGTTCAGAGCATAGCCTTCATCTGCTGGCAGGCACGTTACGAGCATTCCGGAAACTACAGAGTGAACCAAGGAATAGGCCTCCTGAAACATTAACTTATCGCAACCCTTGCAAAGGAAGGAATGCAAGGAGCTGTGTAGCTGCTGCCCAAAGCGTTTCGGTGTCACGAACAGGCCTTTCTGAAATTCCACTGCAATGCCCAATGCTTGCAAGTGTCAGTACTGAACACAAAAAAACCTCGAAGCTACAGGAAATATTCACTCACACGAGAAGAGGAACAGTGTGCATTCAGGTTCTCTGCTTCCCCCTGGGCCACCAGTGGCCGCCTGCTGCACCTGCTTGCCATTGTCCAGGCGAGTGAAGCCTGCCTTCACCTGCTCCCCGTTGTCAGGCCATTGATGCATGTCTTCCATTCTCCCACATGTCGAGCCCATGTCCAACAGCCCACCTGACCCCAACCTGTGGCCACCTGATTCTCCTATTGCCCCTTGTGCAGCTCAGGGCCATCGGCCTTCCCCTGCTCCCCTTTGTCCAACCTGCGGCCACCAGGTTTCTACTGCACCCCCTTGTTGAACCCATTGCCTCCTGATTTCCCCCGCCCCCCTCTTGTCCAACCTGTGCCTCCTGCTTTCCCCTGATTCTCGTTGATCTGCCCATAGCAACCTGCCTACACCTGCTTCCACATCTGAGGCCGGAACGGCCTGCCTTTCCCTGCTCATCCGAAGCCAAACTGTGCCTGCCTTCCTTCCAATGTGCACTCTCATTGTCCAGCCAGAGGCCGCATGCCTCCTCCAGCTACCCCTTCTCAGCTAGTGGCTGCCTGCCTTCCCGGCTCCCCCTTGCCCACCCAGTGGCTGGATGCCTTCCAATGGACCAGCTCGTTCAGTTCATGGCCACTTGCCTTCCCCTCTGGTACCTGGGCCATCCAGTGGCTGCCTGACCCCCTTGTCCGGCCCAGGGCTGCGTGCCTTCCACTGCTTCCTCATGTCCAGCCAAGAACTTCCTGCGTTCCCCTGTCCCCATTGTCAGGCCACGGATGCCAGCCTTCCCTTGCTCCCACTTGTGAGTCCCTTGGCCTACTGCATTCCCTTGCTCCCATTAGTACACCTTTGGCTACCTGCCGACCCTTGTTTCCCTTTTCCACACTGTGTCAGCCTGCCTTGCCCTGCTCCCCCTTGTTGTCCCCTTGGCTTCCTGAATTCCACTGCTCCTCATCATTCACCCCAGGGCCATCTGGCTCCCACTTGTCCATCCCAGGGCCGCCTACCTTCTCGAGCGCCGCCTTGTCTATCCTGTTGCTGAGTGTCTTCCCTTCCTGCCCTTCGTCCCGTCCATGGTACCCTGCCATTCCCTGCTCCCTCTTTGCAAGCCCATAGCCCACTGCCTTCCCCTGTTCGCCCTTCTCCTGCCCTTTGGCCACTTGCCTTTCCCTTATGCCATTGGTCCAGCCAATGATCGCTTGCATTCACTGGCACACCCTTTCCTAGCGCTGCGCTATCTGCCTTCCCCTCTTCGCCCTCCTGCTGCCCACGGCCATGTGGATTCCTCTGTTCCCCTTGTCCAGCCCTTGGCTACCTGCGTTCCTTTTCTCCCCGATAACCAGCCCAGGGCTTCCTGCTTCCCCTGCTACCACTTGTAGAGCCCATGGCCACCTGTCTTCCCCTGTACCCCCTTGTCAAGCTTGTGGCAGCCTGCCGTTGCGTGCTGCTTGTTGTCCATGTCCATGGATGATGGCCTCTCCCTGCTCCCCCTTGTCCATTCCATGGATGCCTGCTGTCCCCTGAACGCCTTCTCCAGCCCGTGGCTGCCTACTTCTCCTGTTACAGTTGGTCAATCCATGATCCACCTGCCTTTCCTTGTTACCACTCTTCCCCCTGTGACCGCCTGCTTTCCCTTCCTCTCTTTGTCCAGCCCATGGATGCCTATCTTTCCCTGCTTCCACTTGTACAGTTTGTGGCCACCTGTCCTCCCCTGGCCCGCCATCTCCAGACAGTGACACCCAGCATTCCCTGCTACCCCTTGTCCAGCCCGTGGCCACCACCATTCCTTGGCTCTTCCTGGACCAGTCCTTGGCCACCTGCCTACCCACGATCCCACATGTCCAACTCAGGTGAGCCTCAATTCCCCTGCTCACCCTTATCAACCCCCGTGGCTAACGGCCTGCCTTCCACTGTGCACCACTGTCCAGCCAGAGGCTGCCTGCCTCCTCAAGCGACCCTTTCTCAGGTACTGGCCACCTGCCTTTCCCTTCTCCTCCTTGTCCACACAGTGGCTGCCTGCCTTTCCCTGCTTCCATTTATCCAGCCAAGAGCTGCCTGCCTTCCCCTGTTCCCCCTCATCAGGCCATGGATCCCGACCTTCCCTTGCTCCCACCTTCCTTTGTGGCCACCTGCTTTCCCCCTGCTTCCAGTTCTCGAACCAGGGGCATCTGCCTACCGCAGCTTCCCTTTGTCCACCCTGTGGTCGCTTGAATTCCCCTTGTCCATCCCAGGGATACCTGCCTTTGCCTGTTTCCCTTGTCCAGCCTGTGGCCGCCTTCCTTCCTAAGCTCCCCATTGTCCAGCCCGTGGCCCACATGCCTTCCCTGCTCTCCATTGTCCGCCCAAATTCCCCTACACCCCCTTCCAGCCCAGGGCCGCCTGCCCTTTCCAATTCCCCTTGTCCACCCCATGACGGCCTAGTAGTCCCTGTCCGCTCTTGTCTAAGCCCATGGCCGCCACCCTTTCTTGACTCTTCCTTGTCCAGCCCTTGGCCACCAGGCTACCCCTGTTCCCAAATGTCCAACTCAGGTCAGCCTCAAGTCGCCTGCTCACCATTGTCCAACCCGTGGCCCCCAGCCTTCTCATGCATACTTTTGTCCAGCCTGACGCCCCGTGTCTCTCCTTGCTACCCCTTTCTTTGGCAGACGGTGGCCGCATGCCCTCTCTTGCACGACCTGTCTGATCCCTGGTCACCTGCCTTCCCCTGTGCATTGTTCTGCAGTCGGAGTTTGCCTGCATCCTCGTGCTCTCCCTTTGTCAACCCATGACCGCCTGCCTTCCCCTGCACCCCTTGTCCAGCCCTTTGCCAGCGGCCTTCCCCTGCTGGCCCTCGTCAAGCCTGTGGTGGTCTGCCATCCATTGCTTTCTTGTTAGCCCAGGGTCACATTCCTCCCCGTGTTCCCCCATGTCCAGCCCATGCCTGCCTGCCTTCCCTTGGTACCCCTTCCGTCGGCCAAGGTTTCCTGCCTTCCCCTGTTCCCTGTCGTCCACCCCATGGCTGGCTGCCTTCCTCTGGACACCTTTTCCAGCCTGTGGCCACCACCCTT